>JAUZNJ010085513.1:0-23245 GCA_034780135.1 Jordanella pulchra
GTGGTTACAAGTCCGAAAAAACTGCATGACCGTAGCTCCAGCAGGCGCTCGCGGTCAAGTGATGTTCTGCTGGATTGTTGAGTAGTTTGCTGCGAGTTTGGCGGCATTTTTTGTGAAAAATCCCCGCAAGTTGGTCGGAGCTGTATGCCAGCCGCTGCCTCCAGGGGCGCCGCCGATAAGTGTTAAAGGAGCAGGAGTCAGTAAAACTATATCTTATGAATGTACAAAAGAAAATTTCAATCTTTAACGTATCGATTGTTGCAGTAAGCGACATGAGATTCAAAACGCAGCTTGCTGTTTATTTTCTTGAAATCTCTCTCACTCGTTCTCAGCTAAGACTCCCTCTTCCCCTTCTCCCAATGTTGAGCAAATTAGCAAACTTTAGCTTACCAGAGTTTGAGTCACATCATGTCTGTTCAAAAACCATGGAAGATAGAAAGAGAAGCTGAGTGCCTCCAAGTGGATGCAGCAAAATGTGCAAAAACTATGGAAATGTTTAGCAGAACAAGCGAGAACAGAACTAGCAACATCAGATACTGAAGCAGTCCTACTGAGTTAGCAGAGCATGCTGTCTGGGTGATAAACAGCAGAATGAGAGGAGGAGCAGTGGGGACAGATAGAGGACAGACAGAGGACATCGGAGTAAATCCTAAAAGCCTGGAATAAAGTAGCTGACAATATTAGACCAGGTTGAATTTAGAAAAAATTAATACATTTATTTTTCTCACAAAGATATTTTTCACCATTACAGCAACATTGGTAAGCGATAGGGATTATGTCCTGGTTTGGAGGAAGTACAAAAATAATATTTGAAGACACATCTGTAAAATATGTGCCTGCATTATGTCCAATAAAATGCAACATATTTTATGTAGAGAGGATCGAGGGCTGCGGCGGGGGCTGCATTTATTTGCCTTTGTTTTCAAATATAGCAATGGCCGGGGGGGTAGAGTAGCGAAAGATTGAATAAGATTAGCATTACCTTTACATAGGTTTAATAAGGCAGAGGTAGAAGTAGTCGTCCAAGAAAAAAGTCAAGAGAAGGAAATTGTTTGGTAAAAATGTTGCTCAAGCTGGCATATAGATTTTATGTTTAAAATATAATCAGATAATCAGACATAAAAAATACGATTATATGCAATTCTAAAAGTTTAAAGAATTGAATGGAAAAACTAAAAATACTATGATTATTTTAAAAAAGAAACAAAAGGAAAACCTTGTCAGTTTTTGATTTTTTCTTCTTTTTACAGGGACAGGGATGGGAGTGGGAGTTGTTTTTAACTGATGGGACAGGATCTTTTGTTTTATTATTGCAGTGATTTTTTTCTATGAGAGTGGGATGGCACAGGAGTGAAAATCAATTTCCATATAATGTTCTGATGTATGGTCTGCATGTTTGGAAAATCATCCACAATTTTATAATCTTGTCATTTGAATTAGCCATACTGTAAGTGTATTCGTGTGTTAGGTTGAGTACCCAGAAAGATGGAGCATCAATAAAGATGATCACTGACAAACAAAAAACATATGCAATGTAGTTAAAAGAATTTGGTTAATTAAGAAATCACTAAAATTATGTTTCAGATGAATAAGCATTCCTATAGGACTCTGATAATAGTTTCCAAGATGAATCCAGTTCATCTGGTTAGCCTATGATCCACAGGGATCTTAGGCTGATACTGTATATAGCCTGAGATCAAATTTTACAATTGCAAGTCTGAAATGAAGACCTAATAATAGCTGCCCATATGCCAGTTAAATTGTTTTATCTTTAATAAGCACATTTTATCTTTCCAACAATGCCTGATTTACTGAACAATTACCTACATAAATAAGCTTTCCACTTATGGTTTCTAAAAGGCTTGTTGTTTCTTACAGATTGATATGTAAGATGCATTGCTACTCCCAAAACTTAAGAAAGCCATAACTCATAACCCAGAATATTTAAAGCAGTTCAGAGAAAGTTTTAGGATAACAGCAGTGTCATATATATTTTTTTTATCCGTTGTATTATGCATGTAAAAAGGGCTTATGAATTGTTTATGATGTCATTGGTAGGTCAATATGAAAAGAACTGAAAACTCAAGGGCATTTTAAAGAAAAATACTATTGATAAACATGGATGACCACAGGATTGCATAACAAGTGCAAAAAAAATATGGATTTTTTTTTTTTTTTTTTATCAAGGTCAAAAGAAGCATATAATAAGACAAAAAGAAGATCAAAAAACAGAAATAACATGAACACAATACTTTAATTAAAAAATGGCAAATAAAATCAGATCTTTAAAATTAATTTGTTTAAGGGAATGATGATAAACTTCTAATAGCTCATGAATTTAATATTTTTTGTTGTAGATATAGGCACTGGTCTCACAGCAAACATACCAATAATCAAAGATCGCGTAGATAAATATATAATCATGAATAATGTGGATAGTATTTTTTTATGGTAAATTTGAAAAAGAAGAAATTGTAAGCGTTGTTTATGGGTGAAGAAAAAAAGATCTATTGATTATGTAGAAATGGGTATGATTATAGTGGATAAAATTATTGAATGGTTACTGAACCATTTACATGTATATCTACAACAATACTTGCATAACAACAAACTGTTTAAGAAGTAATCTCTGCAAATTATGCTAGTTGTAGTTGGCTTCCCTCTCACTTGCCTTAGTGGGTATTTAGAGAAGCAATAAAATGAGATGCCATTCTTTCTTCCTCGTCCGTTGGTACAACTATATATTGAATACAAGATTACCATGTTTTTGTTGGTGTTCTCAAAGTAATATGGATAAAGAGTGCAATAGCTGCTAGTTGTTTTAAATGTACCAGCTGCTTGTTTTGCCGTCCAAGCAGGAGGAGTCACGGGTGTCACGTGATCGGCTGATGTCAGCTGCACGTCCCATGAAGAGGCTATTTCTTCTGTTAAAATTGATTAAATTGAATTAATTAGTGGGCTATAGTATTATGAAATATTTAAAGCACATAAAACACATTACCAAAAAGCATAAAAAAATTCTAAAAAAGTGAAATTGATTTTAAAAGATACTGAGATCTTAAAAAAATACCAAATTTAGAATAAACGTAATGGAGCACCATGTTTCTGTGAAAGGAATTGGGTCATGAAACAATTTGAACTAAGAGAACAATGAAACTTATGCCATTTGTATTTATAAATTTTTTATAAATATATTAATTTAGGTAAAGGTGGAAGATAAATTCTTCTTCTTTCTGCTCCCTTTCATTCATGAGATTAGAGTGTTTATCATGTTTAATTAATTTAGTTGAATACAATGAATTAAATAAATTCAATTAAAAAAAATGTCTTTCACCTTTTCCTGTTCAGCGTGATTAGTTTTCCTCCTTCAGCTTTCCCACTTCCCTTCTGCAGAGAGTTTCTCATTTTCTTGTCATTTCTCCACCCCTGCCTCTTCATATAAGCGTACTTTCTGTCATTGCTCTATGCTGAATCTTTTTCGTTATACTCTCTCATACTCTGTTCAACTATTCAAACAGAGGCTAAAACTCAAGAAATTAAAACCATTAATCAAATCTTTGAATTTCACCTTTGTCTTCAAGCTCCAATGAAAAACACATATCACATTTTGTAGGCACAGCTGCCCTGGAATATGCAGAAACAAGGCTGCTTTACATAGGCAGCAAATGTAGGCAATGTAGGAAATCAGTATGCATTTTTTCTATTCAAAATCTAATCGAGGGAGTACCTGGACTTATCCCCAGTGGCCCAGCACTATCTTTTACACCTAATTTTGTGTTACAACTAGTCAGAGACTGGCACCTTGATAAGATCTTCTCATCACGTTTATTACACCATATAGATCCCATAATGAGTCTTACAGTAGGCAGGTCATGACCAAGGGTCAATACAATATAAATGCTGTTAAAGTGTGAGAGGTCTAGTTGTTGATAGCTATTCGCAAACACCATGGTTAAGTGTTTTTACATTTGAAAGAGAAAACACTGGGTTTTACAATACTCCAAGCTGTTCTCTCCTACCAGACTTAAAGGTGAGCTTTAGCCCTCAGAACACTTGGCACATTACACAATGCTTTAAATTTGCATTGTTTCATATTCAGTCTTTAATAGGCCTTATTACATTGTTTGAGAAATATTCAAGCTAGAATTTATGGTGGATTTTTTATGGTGTTCCCCCAGTTGTTTTTTTTATTCATAGGGAATTTATATAAATTAGGCAATGAAATATGCTTTAAATTCACTTTCTTTTTTTTCACAAATCCCACACTCCCACCTCATATTCAGCTACAAAGCCTGAGGCTAATGATTTTGACATATTGGTTCACCAGTTAAATTGAGCCAGTCCATCATCCTTAAGTAAGCAGTCTTTTCTTAGTCTGTTTTGCTTTTGTCTGTCACCACTCTTACAGCATGTTATCTTTGTTTCTAAATACCCTGTAACTTCCTGCCATTTATCTTCATATTCATTGTTACACAGCATTTGTATGAATCTTTCTCTTCATATGCGACAATGCTTGATACATTTGTACGTCTCTTTATCTTGATGCAAGGGTATCAGTTATTAAACTGAACAGACATAATAAATAGGCCTATTTGCCTTTCATAAAAAATAAAAAAATAAAAAAACAACAAAAAATCCTAAAGGTATCAGAAATACCAATTTAAGTTTTGTTTTTGGGGCGGTTAAACCACTGAAAAAATAGCACGATACTGGTTTTAAAAGAAGAGATTAATGAAATGGTACAACACTTCAGGGATTTAGACGGACATTAAAAGGATTCCGACATGGTTTGTTAAGGCTTCTGACCGATATGTAGAAATAACTCTCAGGAGACAGGAATTACAGATAACCATCAGGAAGAGGTGAGTGGATTGTGTGGTTGAGGGTTGTCATTTGATAAGGATGAAAATCCTGATCTTCGATTCTTCCACGGAGGGCTATTAGAACATGGGAGGACAGAATGTGCAACACCAGTAGCAGTTTTCAGAAGCGGAGGCTAAATACAGAGTTTTACAGACAACAGGGATATGGTAAGTTTCACAGAGGAATTGCAACAAAGTTGCAGGTAAACCTTGAAATGCACAAACACAAGAGCTACTAGTGACAAAGGGAGAACATAAGAGATTCAGGAGGAGGATTGACATTACCATAACTGGGTAATGTCAACCAAGGCAAAGAGTGCCTGGAAATCTGCTTGTACAGCTTTGATTGTCTGGTGATGAGCTGCGCTTGTGATAGGAGCACACCTGCAAATAATAAGCCCCAGCACAGCAGCAGTATCTGGGGTGTCCTCAAATAAAGAAACTGTGGAACTGAAACAACAACCCAAACAACTAATTCCTTGACACCAACCCTTCCCCTTTCAACCAGCCAAACAAAGGTAGAAGAAGTGGAAGTCTTAAAGTCATTGACACGAGAAAGGTCCAGAATGAAGGAACAGGGTATGCAAGAATATTCCTTTGAACAACAATCCTCCCAGTTGAAGAGATACTGGTATCCCCAACCATGTTGACAGGAGGCCACAATCTTTCAGGCCAAAGGAACAAGGTGCCCCTCAGATAACTCAGATGGAAGGAAGGGGAATGGAAGGAGGGCACAACATCCTGGCATGAACAGGTTTTACTTGAGAGACGTGGAATTGGGGTGAACTCTAAGAGTCGGGGGCAGACATACTAAGCAGACAGTGGTAGGAGGACTGATAACTCTGTCAATTTTGTAGAGGACAATTTATCCCAGATAGAGTTTTTGGATATGGACCAAAAAATATATATTGGTAGAAAAGCCATACATTTTTGCCTGGGGAGTACTGAGGAGCTGCAGTGCATTTTTTACCACCAAATTCCTTGTTCTGGGCAGCAGTGTGGTGAAGAGCAGCAATGGATGAATGTGGTGATGAGCACAGGTTACTGAAAAGAATTGGTTGATAAGGGAGCATTCAAATGGAGACAGAATCGTTGCAGCAAAAACATGGGTTATCTGCACACGTACCCCCAGGGAGTTTGTAGATGTCAGGCAACAGGGAGTGGTCTCAAGCTCCTGGTTAAGATGCTCTGTATGGCTATTGTTCTTGGCATGGTAAACTTTAGAGGCAAGAGAAAAATGAAAGTGTTTCCATGTCTGTCAAAAAAATGGAGATCATGCCCTTGAATCTTGTGATACTGTAATAAGAGTCTCCCCCCACTATGTTATATTTGTTTTGTTTGTTCTGTTTTATTTTTCTGTTTGCTTTTTTTTTGTAGTGTTTGATTTTTTTTTTGAAAATATTCTAAAAATTCCAATAAAAATAAAGTTACAAAAAAAAAAAAAATAGAGACCATGGTCAGACATGTCAGCTGGGATGCCATGGAGCCTGAACACATGTTTAACAAGGAGCTTGTTGGTCTGAAGAGCGTATGGTAGAGAGATACTAGATCATGTGCCTTGAGGAAAACTAATAAAAACAAAACATCCAGAAACAAATTGTTAAGCAATCTTAAGGATGTTGGTCATAACTTGAATTGATAGTGAGCTTGTGAGACCAAGAGCATTTAGAGATTTCTAGTGGTTTATGAAGGTTAGTGGAAGGTTAGTCATTAGATTTAAATTAAGCACAGATGGAGCAGGCTTACAAAACTGAGGTAATAATTTTTGGACCAAAGGAGGAGAGATCCAGAGTTAGCTCACAGCTAACTCAGCCTTCAGAGGGACATAAAGGCAGTCAGTAAATCAGCCTTTTAGCACCTGTAGAACATTTCCAGAATTAAAGCACTAATGTCCAAACAGGATCTAGAAAAAATCATTCATTCATTTATCTTTAATAGAATTGATTACTGCAACAGTGTCTTCATTTCCCTATGCTGCTGCGTGTGTTCTCACTAGAACTAAAAAAGTAGAGCACATCAGCCCAGTTCTGCTTCAGCCCAGCCCAGACCACTCAGATTTTCTAGTTCAAGCCTACTCTATACACCCAAAACCAGAACCAAACATGGAGAAGCAGCATTTAGTCCCAATGCTCCACTTACTGTATCTGGAACAAACTCCCAGAAGACCATAAAACTGCTGAAAGCATGAGTTCTTTTAAATCAAAATTAAAAGCCCATTTCTTTAGAGTTGCCTTTGATTGTTGAATCTTAACTGTTAACTGAGGTATTGTTCATTTAAAGTTGTGGTCCAACAGTTTTATCTGTTTTATGCATGTTTTTAATGTTCATTTGCTTTTACTCTGCTTTTATTTTATTTTCTATTGTCTATTTCATGTAAAGCACTTTGAATTGTCCTTATTCTGAATTGTGCTTTACACATAGACTTGCCTTGCGTCGGATAACTTTGCAGTTCAGCTTCCAGGGTCCAATAGAAAGTGGTTTTGGTAGATGACAACAGTTTCTGATGAATAAAAGGTAGGAATTGGCAAAACCCAGGAAGTATTGCGGCTTCTTGTATTTTGAGGGGTGGTCCATTCATTAACTGCCTTTATCTTGTTAGGATTCATACATACCTGTCCACCCTTTAAGATGTATCCCAGGAAGGTGACTGATAGTTGATGAAACTTACATTTTTCAGTTTTGAGATAAAGAGAGTTCTGGGGGATGATGTGGAATTTAGCAAATCTTAAAAAAAGATTTTCTTACTGTCTGATACACTTGTAGATCTGTTTATCTTCTTGATATAACTGTATTAGGAGGTGAACAGGTTGTTGATCTGAAAGCTCTTTGGAATTATGAGGATGTCGTCAAGACAAACAAATAGGAAAACACTGACAAAAAATCATGGAGAATATCATTAATGAGAGCTTAAAGATTAGGGAGCATTGCAGAGTCCAAAGAGCCTGACAAGTGTCCTAATGGTGTATTAATGCTGCTTTCCGCTTCTTTTGCTTTCTGGTGAATGGATGAGGTCGTATGTTAATGTTTGTGTTGCCTTCGAAATTGCTATTTTTAATTACTTTTAATTAATATTTCACAAATATTCATAAATTGAAGAATATTATGGACATCAGAGAGCATCCTCTTCAGAAGATTTTTAAAAAACAACTGAGGGTCTACAATCAGAAAAGCTTTTCCAGATCCGGTGCAAGACAAACGGGTACAGAAGTTCCTTCCTGCTCTATGGCTATCAACACAAAAACATGAGTAACTATATGAGTAATCCGTTTGGGATAAATAAAGTATTTTTGAATTGAATATTGTATTGAACTGAATCCATGCAAATTTTAAATGTTCTATGAGTGCAGATTTAATACTACGAGGCCCCAAATATATCATAACATGAGTCCATGCAGAGCTTGTTTTTGTGAAGACATTTTACTCTGGTTACCTTAGCAACATGTCAAAGCTCAAAGCAGGTTTCATGGACAACATAACTGATGTAAAGCACATATAAAATAACAATTGATACTTAGATGACCCAAAATCAACAGTTGATATGCAGAAATGGCTTGATGAATTTTTCCAATCAGAGTATTTGCCCCAGAGTTCTCAGCCAAATGCAATGGAGTGGAGCCTAACGGAGTGCACCTTAGGTGTTAGATGCTGTTGATTACTGTGATATCAATGGGGCCTGCCTAGGACACCGATATTACTGTAACCTCCAATGATCTTAATAGGTTAAAATGCATCTATGCTTGTGATTATGTATGAAAACTCCTGAGCTGTGAGTCAGAGGGGTATAGCGGAATCTGTGTGTTTTTTTACCCTTCAAGTCTTGAGTGTAACTTCAATAAAATAAGCATGAGGTGAATAGGAAATCCAAAAAAATGCTTTAGACAATGAAACTAAGTCAATGTTTTGCATCTTTAAGAAATAAAGCCAGTTCACAAGCATGAAATGACACTGATCTGTATGCAGCATTTTTAAATAAAGAACATCACTACTACTACTACATAACTTTCTTTTGTCTGATTCGCTACACACTGACTTCTACTGCAAGATTCTACTTTGTGTGACATTCTCTGCAGGTATTCTGATTCATAAGTATTTTAAAAATATTTTTACCATGAGAACATCAGCCTTTCAAGCTGCAATCAACAGTCTAGAAAGTTTCAATTCCTGTTAACATTTTTTGGTTGTGACAGTGTTGGATCCGATTTGACCTTCATGATATGTAGTGATAGTGGAAAACATTAAAGAATGTAATTTTAACATACTAAACATGGACATCTTTCCTCTTGTGAACCGAATGTCCCTCCCTAAAAAGAGGCCTTCCGCCTTGTTTAGCAAGAACATTGTAACTGACTCTTTGAGCCAAGATGATTGTGAGTGGTTCAAAGAAACACTGAGCCAAATCTCTTCTGCAGCCAGACAATTTTCTATGACAGCACTGGCATGGGCATAGTTATGCAACGCAGCTGTAATGATAAAAGCTTTGTTGCCATGGTGCATATGAATTTTTGCACAGTTTACAAAGGCAGTGTTTTTACTGTTTTATGTGTGAAAAAGTCTTTTGTTTCGGGTCTTTCTCTAAATGGTCTGATTTCTTAAAAAAGTATACCAATTGTTGTAATTAGCAAAGAACTGTTAGCCTAACGCCAAGGGGAGAATAAGCCAGCAATTAGTAACAAGCTCTGGGAGATTTACCTAATCTTCAATCTCTTGATTAAGGTAATGTGTTTCCTTTACTCAGATGTTTTCACAAGTGAGAGTGACAGCATTGCCTTTTCTTTTTTACATTATGACCATACACAAATAGGTGACAGGAGAGCCAAGGATTCTTGAGCCATCCGTTAAAGTTGTCTACCTTACTGACTTGATTTCAACTTCTTTTCTCTTCCTATATTTTCAGTTTCTCTGGCTGTGCAGTTGTGGTGAAAGTTGATGCCTAAACTCTCACCTCATCTCTTTCTGTCTGCAACTCTCTGGGTTTAATATTAGGGGGAAATAGACAAGAACAAAGATGATTTTGATTTATTCTGTACTAAATGAGGATAGACTAAAGACAAAGTCAGCAAAAGAAAGAATACACAAAGAAGGAATATTACATATATACATACATATTTCTGAATCATTTCTCGTTTTTCTCCTGCTGTGTTTTACTTAGACTCTTCTCGTTTAGTACTGCACTGCCTCAAAACAAAAGGGCAAAAATTGTCAAAAGCAGAAGAAAGGTCATTTTACTCAAAAGTACTACATCCAGTTTTAGCGTTTACAAAACAAGCACCCACATTTATTGTCACAGTCCATATTCCTTCTTTTTTAAAAAGACGCAAAGCTGAAATGCAGTAAGGTTCCGTAAAATCAGAAAAATATGTTTTTTTTAAATGGTAGTCCGATTAACATTTTTTTCTGTTGATTAATATATAGATATGTACTGAATATTTCCAAAACATTTCTAAGCATATCCAGCATCTGTAGTGTAATGAGAAATGATTAGTACGAGAGGATGTTGAGAGACAAAGGGACATAGATGGCCTTGTGTAAATATTAACCCCTATATCCTGTATCCAAATGCTATAAATGGAGGAAAATTACATTTGCACATCACTCTGAATTATTCACTCCCAGTGGGAAAAATGGTGCTGACAATAATGCAAGCTGGTCAGATTCTGGACATTCTTGGAGGGAAATCTGTTCAAACCTACTAAAGACTGAAAACTTTGAGCTAAAATACAACCCAACCCATCGGTTTTGATCATAGCATATCTATGTGTAGGAATGACCCAGTCAAAGTTCAAAACCAAGGCAAATTGAAAACTTCCATCTAAAACTGAGCTGATTTACAAAGAACAATTGACAAAACTCTCATTTAGATGTATAATGCCAGGAAAAGAGTCCAAAAGACTTGCATTTGTAATTGCAGCAAAACGTGTTTCCACCTGCTGTTGACTACGGCAGGCAGAACACTAGAGAACACTGCAGAAAGAAGTTTTGCTCAACCTCAAAAACGAATTGTGCCAGAGCAAACAATTCACTTAGCTGCTGTTTATTCCAGGGAGGATACTTAAAGCATACATAAAGTGACCCATCTTTCAAATGCAATTTTCTTATGACAAATGAATTATAGCTTATATAAGCATTTATGTATGTATTCAGTTACATCTTGAAAAGGAAAATAGAATAGAATAAAAGGGTAGGGCACTCACGAATTTAAAGCACTTGATTCCTTTAATGTGTTCTTTTTAAAGCAATTCTTTGTTCCTTTTTACTTCTTTTAGGAGTCAAAGTAGTTTTGATGTGCCTTGGCAGTGGCATAGGTGTCTTGGGGACAACAGGCTTAGACTGGCACATCCTGACCAGAGGAAGACAGCAACTAAGATACCTATGTGATCTTCAAAAGGAAAAAAAGAATTTTTTTTTTCAAAATAGTCTGCTACTACTGTACTGCTTTTAGAAGCTAGAGGGGGAAAAATCAACAACAAAGAAATCACCACAATGTTTATTGTACATTACCTGCTTTCATACAACAGAAATAAAGTGGTTGAAGATGTTTACATTGATTAGAAATCAAACAATTCTTTTATTAATCTAAAGGAATGCCAACATATTAATTGTAGTTTTTACTAGAATTGATAGCAATATTATTATTATTTTAGAATACAATTACAAATATTTCCAACCACTCAATCAGATCCGTAAACAAAAGATTGTTGCTAACAGAAAATGTCTGGGAAACATGGTGTTTCAAAAATGTTGCTTCCACCTTCCTGTAGATCTGCTTACAGACTAAAAGAATAAGAAGCAGATGTGAAAAGTTTGAGATGTAGAGCAGGGAGGAGAATAAAACATCTATTGTGCTGGGAAATCAAAATGACACCACAGACACACAAGAGCTGGACTTGCTGTTGATCTTACAGCCCCGTCTTGTCTGTCTCTTTTCAACATAGACGAAATATACCACCTTTCTCACTTGCCCTTTATTCCACTTATCTTCAGTGTTTCATATATTTTTGTTGTTTTCCATCCTCATGCACATCTAGATGTCTCATTATATTTTTGCTGCAGTTTACTTAATTTGAAAAATAAATAGATATACCAAATAAAATGGCTCCAAGTATGGCTTTTATTTAGGCCATGCTAAATGAGAGCAAGAATCAATCCACCTGAAGACAGTATGTCAATATGCCCTGCCTGTATTGTGTTGTAAATGTTTCCAGTTTGTGTTTTAGTTTGTTTGTTGGTGGGAGACATTAAAACCTGATGGTGTTCACATTTTACACTTTTCTTTAAATATATTGTGCTTCATAGTTTGTGTTTTAATGAAAGCTCATGAAATGTAATCATCTATATATCCCAACTTACTGACCCATTTTAGGATAAAGATATATAGGTTGATGTTTTATTACAAATGTCTTGTCCCATTTAACTGTAGTATGTGAGGTAGAGCTTGCGTTCACACATTTTTAAACAAATAAAATGCAACCAACTACCTCTGTTACCTTAATGTTTTATCTGATGGAATGATTTTTTTTCACCTAACCTTTCTGCTTTGTTGTTGATTGTGATCAGTCATACTGTTTTTACAAAAAAAGCTAAATTGAACAGATAATATATTTGAAATTAACCTGCTATCTTTCATGATTTCTTAACATCTATCTCTTCATGCACATTAACCGTTCTTGCAACTTGTCCTGCATCCAGGTAGAACAAATCATATTTCTTGCAAATCAAATTGCCTTATTATTAAAGGAACCTACAAATTTGGACAATATAAAAAAAGGACATATCATTACATTGCACCCCACCTTTTTGGGCAGGACGGTTTGCTCCATTTTTTTCTACAGCCGCAAACAGACACAACAGTACAATCTGAGGAGCAGAGAAGCTATGTTTGTTAAGTACAAATAATTGCCCTTAAAAGAGAAAATGTCACACATTTTATTTACCCCCAGTTATTGGAACAATGAAATACTTTATTATTTGCAATCAGGGAAAAAATACCAGGAGAACACGCAATGTCAAAGACGTTTATGACTATGGCTGAATTATCCACTGTGATATATGAGTTTTAAAGTTCTGAATTGTGATAATTATTACAGGTAAACTTAATATTAAATACATTTGTCAGTGCTATATTTACCAGATCTTTTTTTTTTTCAGTATGGTGCATACAGTAGTCGGTTTCCTGTTGTACTTTATGCAGCAATACACTTCACTAAACCTTTACCCCCAAAATACTCTTGTCGACGTTTGCCCCCCCATCCCCCTCCAGATTAAATGTAATTTCTATGCTTCATTTCATGTGCTATATTCATTGTATTAGAAAAAATACTAATCCCTTTTCATGGCCCAAAGGCCAGACCTTAAACACTTATGGCTTAACTATTACAGTGATTGTTATCTTAAGGAAAAATGTTAGCTGTCATTACGTTTCTGATTTCTACAAAGTATAGTATAGCTCACTGTGCATGTTATGTGAAGCTCTTGAAAACTTGTATTCGCCAATTTAATAAACATCTGTGTCTTTGCTCCTTTGGACAAAGTTATATAATTATAAACATGGTAGAGAGAACCAAAACGTGGGGAAAAAAGCCAAATAGACAACATAAGATGACTTATTTTGACCTTGTTAACCAGGCATGGGACTAGATACTTAAAATAACTCTCTGTGTTGCTCAAAGGGCCAGGAGCAAAATACTGTATGTTAAAGAAAAGAGTTGGAGAAACAAATCAGCTGCTTAATGTGAGAAATCTATGGCTGGATAACTGTATATGTCAACTTCAATGCTCTAATCTGGATTTTTAGTAGTTAGGGATTCCTGTTGAATGTGTGCATGTAATAGCCAGGACTTCATATTGCTAATCAGGGTCCAGAGTATTAGAAATCCTTAATGAGATCAGCCTCCTATCGGGCATTGAGCCAGCTTTCTTAGTATTTGTTTTTTTTTTTATTCAACTTCTTGAAGTCTGTGTCTTTCACATAGCCTCACTAAAACTGCCATCAGTACAGAAATCAAGAGATCTGTAAGGAAAATGAATCTTTCCCATCTCACCACAAGGTCTTAGAAAGTATTACACAGGAGGTCGTTTTTGTGTACTTTTAACACATCCAATAACTGCAGTATCATCAGTGTTTTTGTGTTTGCACTGAAAACCAGGAAAAGCCGAAACAGATTTCTGAAGAGACTGTTGTTTGCTTTTAATCCCAGAGCCAGACATCACAAACATGTAGATCTAGCAAGATTTTAAAACTGAGAAAGTACAAAAGAATCTGATGTGCACAATGATGTGCAAAAATATTCACAAACATTGCTTTTTTACCATTTTAAATCATAATTTTCAATTGTTTTTGTACACAATAGACCAATAACAATTATAAAAAGCATAACTAACATGTTTGAGGCCACAAAATACTTAAGATTGGAGTGGAATTCCCCCTTTTAACAAGATAACCACCGTGAATATCCAGTCAGAGCTACAATGGAGTGCTTTAGATCAAAGAGTAGCCATGTAGTAGAACAGCCAAGTCCAGACCTACATACATCTGAAAATTGGCAGAAAAACATAAAAAATACTGTTTACAGTCTCTTTCAATCAAGTCTGACTAAGCAAGGGGCAAACATTTCTCTCTAGATTTGGAACACTAGTACAAACATACAAGAAACCAACTGCAACTAATTGCAGAAAATTGTGTTTCCAGAAAGAACTGACTGTTGAATATGCGAATGATAGGCATTTTACATATTTTATTGTCATAAGTATGGAAACCATTTACCATTTTCCTTCCTTTTCACAATGAGGCACTACTTTGTGTTGGTTCATTACATAAAATACCAATATATTATATTATGTGACTGAATGTGTAATGTAGGAAAGTTCAAGGATTATGAATACTTCTTTGAGACAAAGTAACTCCACTTACACTAAGTGAAAACACACTTGTTCTTTTCTGGGGATTTCTTCTTTTCAGGCTGCATGGATATGGCATATTCAAGTGTTCTCAGTCTCATGGGGACCTCTTTTCATACAAAATAAAGAGCCTTACATCTTTTTTGGCAATAGGACACCCAGATTGATGAAGGTATGGATCAGTTTAAAGGAGGTTAAAATTGATTGAAAATCAATGGGGGTCAAAACATGGTCCGCACAACATATAATAGGACAAGAACAAGGGTGTGTTTATGTGTATGCGGCTGGGGGCTAATAATGAACAATTAATCTGTTAATCACACTGGGTTTTAGAACTACTTTAAAGAAAATTTACAGGTAAATGGATAAAGAATAACCATATAATTATCAAGTCCTAATGCAAACATCCATTGCCTGTGCGGTAGAAGTAACATAGAAAACAAGTAAACAAGTAAGTTGTTTTTTCTTTAAAAAAATAAAATGAAACTTAGACTCACTTGCAGTAGCTCTTCAACCCACTATGTGGTAACGACCCCAACACTGAAGGAATCTGCCTTACACTGTTTTGCATAGCAATGAGTAATGTCTGACAAAATCTCAGCCATGAATTAAAAAAGCATTCCCATGGATTTGTTTGTAAAACCTTCCATATAGTCAGTGGAATAAAGGTAATATAACTTTTAGTCAATGGAGTGAAAAGAGGTAACAAAGCGGTGTGCAGGGGAGGCCACTGAGAAGATATAAGAAGCAGGAGGCAGAGTCATTCGCTCTGTTGGCTGATATTCTCCTTGGTGACACCTTCTTCCTCAGGGTACTGTGAAATCCAAAGGACATGTCTAAGCAACTCTTATCAGGTTTTGCAACACATGGACACATGCACACACACTTAATAAGATCTCAGCTCAGGTCCCAGCTAAAGAACAGTGTGCACTATGCAGGTGTGTGATGACAAAACTGTTGAGGAAGATTTAGATGATACCCATACCCTTTCAGCGCTGATCCAAAATAGTTGTCATTTTAAGCAAAGTAAAAAAATAAATAAATAAATAAAAACATAGATCAAGAGATTAATCATATTGTTTTAATCTACTGACAAGGATGTATGAACTGCATCACAACATGGCAGCTCATATATTGAGATTTGTCTCTGATTTCTCTCAGACAGATCTTTATTGTGCCAGGCTCTTTACGGTTGATTTAAAGGAGGCTATTTTTGTCCTGCACATCACATGGAAGGCCCTTTGGTAGCATACATAAACAAAGTTAGCATGTGTGGTGACCGAGTACATGACATCTGACACTTGCAGTGCATGCACTACTAGCACTATATTCAGCTTTTAGTGTAGCATGTATTAATATCAAATGCTTTGTGACAAACAAAGTAAAGGATAAACAGAATAGCTATTATTACTTTCCTTTAGAGTTAATAGATGATGATTGATTCTACCCACTTTTTTCCTGCTTTTTTTTTTCATCACAAAAAAACAGGAAAAAAGTGGGTAGAATTTCAGACCAGAAATACAGATAGATTTACGTTTTTATTGTGTTATTCATAGATAAAAAAAATCACCTCACTGGCCTACAAAGAGAAAATAAACAATTCAAATTTAAAGGCACTAAAATACAGCTGCATTTACTACCTGTTTTTCAATATATTAGGGAACTGAGTTACACCTTTGTTTAATCTCTGTAGATTTTACAGTATATAATCCAAACAATCTTGGTGGGAAATCACATTGCAATTGTAGCAAGGTGGTCCTTACACCACACTTTTATAGTATGATATGGAAATTAATGTTGGCTAAATTATTTTTTAAAGGGCACAACTTTATTTTGGTTTATTGCTTTCTTATAGGGGAATCAAAGTACTCTGATGGGATACAGATAGGATTCAGTATGGAGAATTGAATGATGTTGTTCCCTTCCAATAAAACCAGACAACCCATTTCCAATCATTTTCACCAATTTGGGAATACTGGCCAAATAGTAAGATTTCCATTGAAACTGTTCACCCTTTTAAATGACACAAACTGTGATGATCTCAAGGACTTTGTATGATTTTAGTTGTATTTTCTAAAATGGAAACTATGTTCCCGTATATTTTTTGTTTACTTCTTTAGAGTAGAGTTATATTTAAAAATGTTCAGTTTAATCCCTATGTATAGTTATGCTTCTTTCTGGGTCTTCTGTCACAGTAATGTACACAAAAATGAATTTTATTTAACACTAGCTCTTTAAATAATACCTAAGGTCCAGGAAGCTTGAATATGTCCTTTTCAGTCATTCTATGGCTTTGTTTTAAAATTGCCACAAGTTCACTCTATTACCTAAGCCAGACATAGCCTGTGGCAACACTAATTTAATAAAGTCAACTTTGCAGTAACACAATTTCTCATTTTTTTTAGTCTGTTGTAGAGCAAATCTGCCTCAGACACGACAAAACAGCCAAACCCACCAAACTAATGTCCATTGCAGCCAAGACACAAAAAAGGTATAATTTAATTTCTAATTATCTTTTTTTAGATCCAGAATTTCATGTGGTTTTCCCTCCATGTACTAATTTGTGGGTGTTTCAAAGTGTTTAACTCTTTTCCCTGGGTATAGAAAACTAATCAGTAACTTTGTGACAAAACTCTGATCAGAATTCAGTATAATGGGATTGGTCCGATTTTCAATCAGAAACTTCCCACTGTCTGCTGTTTTATCATATAATTGGAATTCAGAAATACAACCTGCAAGATGATCTCTATCTTTATAAAACTATATCTACTTTCTCTGGCTAATTTGACTTGCATTCATTTGTATTCTCTTCATATTCCTAGCGTGCATACATACTGCAGCATCTAGATCTCCAGCACTGCACGAGTTATGAACACTTAACTTTATGTGAAACATCTGGAGGGAGCAGATGTTTCAGTGTCCAAGGGGAAGTTGAAAGCCATGGGCCATGTATCTTCCAGGAGTTACAAAGGGTGTTACACAAAGCAGGGAAAATAAGTTTACTCAAAGGCAGAGAAATATACTAAGCAGTGATGATTACTGAAGAAAAAACATTGAACAAATATCTTGTGAAAATTCTCATCCCTATCCTGCTTCATTCTATCTCTATTCTCCTATTCTGCAGTATGTATTAGTTCAACCTCTAACTTTATCCTCTCTCTGTTTTTTGTCATCATAGTAGCTTCATCTGGTCTGGTCCTGTTTGACTTTGGAGAGAAATGTCAGCTGAACTGCTACCATCATCACATTTGGTTATAGATGTTGGAGTTTGGCTTGTTGTCCTGTTTCTGCTGCTGTTGCTAAATGTATGTACTCTCTTTGATCCTCTGACATGGGAGCTGCGTC
Organism: Jordanella pulchra; assembly: GCA_034780135.1. Lineage (NCBI taxonomy): Eukaryota > Metazoa > Chordata > Actinopteri > Cyprinodontiformes > Cyprinodontidae > Jordanella > Jordanella pulchra. Next base: position 18,102 of record JAUZNJ010085513.1, read on the forward strand.
GGAGCTTGTCTCAGTGTCTTTCCTGGACGGGGCCGTCTGTGGAGGTGACAGTTACCTTTTATATCTCTGCTTCTTTCTGTATATCTGCTTCCGTCTCCTTGAACCTTGAACTGCTCACATTGAGCCCGGTTCTGCGGTATGTTTCTTTCTGTCAAAAGGGAGTTTTCCTCTCCACTGTCACAATATGCATGCTTGGTGTGAGGGATTGCTGTGGAGTCAATGAGTAGATGCAATCAGCTGCTTTTTCTTAGATAGGAAACCTTTAACCAATCTGACTGTATGATCCTATTGAATTGTCTCTGTAAATGCCTTGAGATGACATGTGTTGTGAATTGGTGCTTTGTAAATATACAAAATTGAATTGAATTACAATGCTGGAGGAAAATACCTACTAGTATGATTAGATGTGTAGAGGAGTCGATACTCTTTTTAGCAGAATCTTAAAAAACTTTTTTTCTTGCTTATTAGGTATTTGTTGGAGAATCTAAAACACTGTGAAGCTTGGTTTTGTGGGATCATTAAAAAATGTGTAAATTTATGGGAAGCAATCAGTTTCTGCCACATTTGCTGTTGCCAAAGCAGCTCTGCTCTTACTTCCAAGCATTTCGTCCAATTATTCGCTCAATGATTTTCTACAAATCCATGCTAATTGGGTCAATAAAAAAAACATTAGGTAAGAAAGGACAAATCAGCCACTGACACTGAATCTATGCATTGAACTGCCCTGAGAAATGACTAACTGTATCAAGTAAATATTTTACCATACGTTCAGTCTTAATAAAGCAACTAATTGGAGACTAGTCAGCCTCAGTCCATTCCAAATAGCTTTAGTGCAAAAGAAACATTTTAAAATAGTCTTTGAATACCATCGCTGCACTGTCAACGTCATGCTCTCTTTGTGCATTGTCTGAAACTACAAAATATGATCAAATGAAGCAGTAATGCAGTCTAAACACATAAAGACATCACAGAAAATAGATTCTTGCAAACCCCTACAAAGCACCCATGTCATTTTATTTGACAACCAACTGTACTTAAAATGACACATCACACCACTGTGGTGTGCCTAGGCTGTCAGCAACCCGGTCAGTTCAATATTTCCATCACTCTGGCTCAAACATCATTCTTTGTATCCCTTTATGTGTCCAGACAACAGAATTAAAAACATCTTAACTTCGTAAATCGCTTCGATCTGGTTAAGAGAAAATCCTTCCCATTTTATCAGTATTGCAGAGGGTCACTTTGCTGTTGACCAGTTTAAAGCTTAGCTGTCTTTCTCTCATCATGCTGCACCCCTGTCAGTGACCTTAGGCAAGTGTCCAGCTATTTCTTAATCTGTTGCATTATTGTTCTATGTCTTTTGAAAACTGTCCACCGTTATTTTGTTTTTGAAACTGTTTAACAGATGTCAACATTTTCTTCTTATTTATAAGCAACAAATTGAAAAGCAATAATCCAGTCTAAACAAATAATAATTAGCAATTATTGCTAGGTAAGGCCTTTAATGTCAATGAATGATAATCAGATATGATAACTATTTGCTGATTGTTTGTAGTTCAGTAATTTTTTTTCCTAGTTAGAAAACCTTAAAACCTCAATTTGACTGCAGTGTCTTACAATGCAGACAAAATCAGAATGTCTGTAATTGAACTAAAATCCATCTATATAATTGGATTTGACTAATTTCATTTTAACCTGTAGAAGGCCCACAAGGAGACAAAGAAGCAATTAGAAAAATTTATTGACATGAAGAAATGGAAAAGTCTTTGGCGCTCAAACCCTGGCATGAGATGTTGATGTTGAATGCAATTATTCTGCGTAAACAGGCAAATCTAGGTTAGAGATATCTTTCCTCCTGGAGTCTGACACTAGTGGTGGTATGGATGCTAAAGAATGAGGGGGGCCTTAGGGGGACTAGTTGAATGAAGGGGTGGAGAAGGGTCTGATCAGGAAATCAAGGATGTGCTTGAGTCTGGTGTCCTAAAATGAGCAGAATACTAAACAATGATCGGTTGATGTGAAGGAGTGGAGCTGAGCTGATGGGCTGGAGCAGAGGCGGGTGATGAGGAAACTGGTAGCACATACAGTATAAGCAATTTGAATTTGAGCTGTTGTGTTACTTTACCAGAAGATTATGAATATATTGAATAACTAGAACTGGAGCTAATTGATAGGTCATTCAGAATCGAGGGTAAAATCAATAAATGATCATTATTTAATTTATTATAACTGTAATCTGCTTAATTCCAGGGTTCTTAGTCTTTCAGTCAAAGTGGGGCTCCTATATTCGACTGTTAAATCTAGTTTTCTTTCACCAATTTGGTCATTTAGACTATGGTTACTGGAGTTAATAATCACCAATCAAGAATTTTTCTCTGTTTATTTCACTGTTAATCATTATGGATTAATCTGGCATAGGAGATTAATCATTAACTGTATAAAATAACCATAAACAACCATGAATTAAAACAATGATGATGTGGAAGACCTCCTGCCTTGTTCCAGTATCAAAGAAGAATAGACCGGTATCAAAAACAGTCCTCAGTGGCGAGAAACCTGTTTCCCTGACATCTCACATCGTAAAAGTCCTAGAGAGAATTCTGTTGGTTCACCTCAGCAAACAAACAAGCAGCTATCAGCACCCCCTGCAGTTTGCTTATCACTGTGGAGTTGGAGTTGAAGATGCCATCATAAACCTGTGTCAAGCACGTCACATTAATCACAACTGTCCTATTTAAAGTAGCTCAAAGCACTCTGTTCATTCAACCTCTCTGGTATTGTTTGTGTCCTGCCTACACATCTGTCCACGGTGCTGCTGGGAAAATGGTCCAAAAGAGAATCGTGTGGAAGCTTTTTCAGCTAACATTGATCTTTTTTTTTATGCACCTCATAACCTACACAGCATCTGTGCGGGAGGAGAAAAAACTGTTCATGCCTAATAACATCATACCTACGAATCTAATCTATCACATAAAAAATACAAATGAAAGAAAATAATCGCCTTAAATCCATCAGTCAACACTAGACCATCTATTGAGGGACTTAAGCAGCTTTTGATACATATTTGGTACGAATTGCAACAACAAATTTAAATTACCCTCTCTGTAATCTACTGTGCCTGGCAAAAGTATTTAGACATAGTTTAGAATCTGAACAGTGTGATGGAAAATTTGTGTTAAGGTTTTAAGTCAATATTGTAAAGGGTTATTTTTTGCTCTAATCATAGCTGCAAATTTATGAGAGGATGTTTCTAATGACTTTGCAAAGCTAGAGACTAAAATTATTGCCCACAAAAAAAAGTGCTTCATCTCAGTTAGATAAAGAACAACTGTGGAAATTGATTTTCAAGTCTTGCCTCAGATTCTCAATTGGATTTTGGGACTGGACTGGCTTGGCTATTCTAACACATGACTTTGCTTTGATCTAAACCATTCCTTTGTAGCTGTGCCTCAAATATGAACTTTTGCCCCAGCTTAACACAAGGGCACACTTTCCGGATTTTTATTTGTAAAAAAAAAATGGTAAAACTTGTATCTCTCTGCTTCTACACAATTATGTGCTACTTTGTGTGAAACTGTCACAGGAAATCCCAGTAGAGTACCCTGAAGATTAAGGGAGTCATGAGAAAAAATGTGGAAAAGTTCAAGATGTAGATGTACTTTTGCCAAACAGTCATTTGGGCTCTTAATATAGGTAATGAATAGCAGAGGGATCTTTATGATGTTCTTTTCTTTAAAAACTGTCTTGTTGATTTCAACCTGTAACGTGGGGGAAAGGATTTGGTTTAACTCTAATTTTCCGGAGGTGGGTATCACACAAGTAAATGGGCTGCTTTTGAATGATCTTTTCTTGAGTTTTCATAGTAGAGGTGCCCTATCCTTAGGAAAAGTTACTCAGTATTATTTATGCTTCAGGACATGTTACTCTTGAGTCAATGACAGCCCACCCCTCCCTTCAGCGTCACAAAGCATTCCTGATTTATCCACACCAAAGCCCATCAAAAGCTCTACTGATTTCCCTAGAGAGTGTAAAAATACATTGAAACACATGAAAACAAAATCTAAGGCTTTTCATTAGCTTAACAAATGTCTATTGAGTAAAAAACCCGTCATTGCTGCTATTGTACACAGAGGAAATATTAGCAAATGAGGATTAATCAGTCATTTCACCCGTTTCCGTTCGAGTTATTCCCCTCCCTGTGCCCTCTTGGTCATTCTTAGGTCAACTTCTTACCATGCTCATGTCTCTTAAGTTTCCCCTTGTTGTTTTCTCTCTTTGATCCCTGTACTTTTGTAAGCTGTTTTTTTTTTTCTCATTAAAACCCAACTTAAGTATAATCTTGCCTGCCTCCAACATTTATGGCTTCTATTAACAAAAAACTATGAGAAAGATTAAGGGCGTTTGTGGAATAAGATAAATAAGATTTAAAACATTTTCCAAATCATAGTAATTTTTTAAACTTAATCTTGAAATTGTTAAATTTTTAGTCTTCCAAATTGTTGCTTTTATCTGTGTGAGTCTCTCCAACTTGGCTATAGATAGATAGATAGATAGATAGATATGTATATATATATATATATGTATACATATATATGTGTGTGTGTGTGTGTGTGTGTGTATGCCAGTTTAATCATTCTGAGTGAGGCAGTTTGGTTTGTTAAATTTTGTTTGTTATACATTTTATGACCAGCAGGCAGAGCTATTTTGCCATTTAAATGTGCCTATCCTAATTTGGGAAGGCTAGATAAGTGAAAGTATTATGTCTAAACGTACTACTTGTCTTTCACTTATCCAGGGCCAATAGAGCTGCAGTCTCTTCAGAGTCCCTATCCATCTGAACTTAGATAGTTTTGGTAATGTTTAATTGCACTTTGCAGACTTTATTATGTATGCCTGTTACTTTCAGGTAAGACTTAGTTTTTAGCTAAAATGAAAATTTTTAGCAGCTGTATTATTTTAAAAAATCCTAAGAGATCCCTGTCCATCCTCCTAAAACATTGGATGGACAAGGAAGCTAAATAAATAAATAATGAATGTGCGTGTATGCTCTCTCTCACACACACACCCGCATAGATAGATAGATAGATAGATAGATAGATAGATAGATAGATAGATAGATAGATAGATAGATAGATAGATAGATA
>JAUZNJ010085524.1:0-23244 GCA_034780135.1 Jordanella pulchra
GTGGACTTCCTGATAGTAAAGAATTACAATAGTCCAGCCTTGAAGTAACAAACGCATGGACTAGTTTCTCAGCATCTGACATCAAAAATGAATTCCTATGATCCAGTCATGGTCTACTTATCTCAAACCCCCAAAAGGATGTTGTTGTTTAGGGCTCATAATCTGATATTATCTCATTAAAGTCAGTTAGGCTAACTAGGTGTCAGAGTAGGGAGGCAAGCAAAATGTTAGTTTTCAAAATGAATGAAGGCTGGAAAAAAAAGGTTATGTATGGGTTCAAAATGGGGGTAAGCATCAATGAAGGCACAACTGATCCGCTGCTAGCTTGATGTACAGCATTAACGTAAATTTAAACTATTTTCAACATCAAACCTACAGTTCACATTTTCAGCAATTTCTTGAAATTAATAAGCACTAAAGCTGAAATCAAACTGTTCCTTATTCTTTATAAGCATCACACTTTATCCCCATCTCCTTGTCCTAACTGCTGCTTTTATTCTTCAGTTATTGTCATCCTGGCCTTGCTGTTGCTCTTTGGAGGACTGTACGCCATCTATGTCTATGCCTACCAGCAAAAGGGCAGTTACCACACCAATGAACCCAAAAATCTGGAGTCTCCAAGCAGCTCCAGGCCGCTGACCGAGACCCTGAGGAGAGAAAAAAAACACCTACCGGAAATTGAAGAGGAATTCAGGAGTGGCTAACGTAACAGGACTCTTGGGACAATGGGGGGGAGGTTAGAACAGGTTAGGATAGAGGGAACTAGCACTTACAGAAACCACAAATACCTGTAGTAAGTTTTCTAATTGTTTGGTTTTCTTTTTTATGTTTAGTTTTGAATTTTGTTCGACGGATGAGCGTCATAAAACACACCTGGTGCTCTGTTTTACACAGTTCGTTTTAGTGAGGTCAAAGCTGAAATCAAGCCCCATGTTGCATGAGTAGCCAACAAGTCTCACACTGTATTGCAGGGTGAAATACTGAAGTGCCTCATCTGAGCAAGCATAATCCGAATGCATTCTAGCTTCACCAGAGAGTGAAAAAGACACTGTGGGTAGAAAAAGGAATTTCATTGGACATATTCCAGTTTTTATTGATTGATTTCCTTTCTGAGCCATTTGAAAGACAGATGAAATTCATCAATAGCTTTCTATACCTTGATCATCTGAATTTTACTTTTTATGGACATTCTCAGATGAGCCAATTCTGAAACTAGAGCTTGTTAACAATCCTGAATTTTGACAGACATGAGTGCAAATGAGCTGCAAGCATTTGATGGTGTTTATGAACTTAATCCATCTAGTAAAAGATATATCTGCTTCTATTTCTTGTATAACAGCCTATAACAACGCATTGTCTATACAGAATGGCACTTGTAAGTGGTTCAGATTTGCTATAGCATTGCTAGATTGCTGCTTTGTCGAGTAGCCTGCTCAGATTCACAACACATGATGATGTGGAGTGAGAATTTGAAGAAACAGTACCTCAGACCATTAGAGATGTTGATGTGTGTGACACGGGAGTTAACATAAAAAAAAGCATATCGTTTTTTGGGGAAGGAGTGACGTAAAGTTTTCATTCCTTCTGTCTTACTTTGGTCTCTTTTATTACGGTCAAGCTGTCAGCAGCTTGGTGCTACAGAGAGTTTGACAGACCGCTTCTACTGACAGAGTTAAAAATGTTAATATTCAAAAATAAAACCTTTCCTTCCATGATCCTTCCATTTAAAAGACTAATTTCAGGTAACAGCTGCTCTCTATGGCCATATAAGAAACTTACACCTTAGGCAACACACAAAACACAACACAAAAAGACATTTTTACCGAGGACCACAATAACACAGTATATTGCTATTTTTTATACATCTGACACTGCAAGAAAATGTTTGCTTCACAGTGTAGCTGATCACTGAGTCATTGCTGCTACTGCTTAGATCGCTGCTTTTATTAAAAGGAAAAAAAGTCTTTAGTCCAAATAAATGTTGATAGGAAGAATTTTAGTTGGCGTGTGATGCAACCAAAGCTTAGAGCCATCATCAGCCACTGCAGCTCTCACCAATAAAGCACTATTGTGTTTGTGAAATAAACAGTCCAAAAAACAAGTACATTCTAGCTATGCATAGGTAGAGCATGAGCGCACTTTGCAGTAACATGCAATAATATAAGCTTCTTCCAGTCACTTGCACTGTTTATTTGGATTTGCAGATGTTACATAGCAACTAGGATGTCATGTAAAAGTCTGTATGTAAACCTTTAATAATCTACTGAATTATTTTTTTTTACTTCTAGAGTTTATACACTTTAAGCTTTGGAGTGCTCTGAATGTAAATCCTTTGACTCTGCAATGTATAAGCAGACACTACAGTGAAGGGATGCACTGATTTTTTTTATTGACTGCTTATTCTGAAAGTATCATGTAGATTGCTCAGGTTAAAGGAAGCACAGCGCTCTGTTGTCTGTAGAGCTAATACACCTCCAGAACAAAATATTGATGGGTTTCTTCCATTACAGGAAAGCAGAGCTGTGCTAAATTATACAGGGAGTGAATGTACAGAAGATGTACAATAAAAATACTAAAATCACTGTACAGTAAAGAAACAACTTGCCAATAATGTAAGAAGCTGTATAGAACTGAGAGCTTGCAAGCTATATTTTTGAAAAAGTGTTGTAATGCGGCGACTGAAAGCGAAGACTGAGCATTTGAAATGAAACTGTGGAACGTGGTTGATGCAAAGAATGATCTGTGTTTTTGTGACCTGGACAATCACCACCGAAAGTTTAAATGTGTGATAAACTTGGATCACATGTGCTTTGCTGTCTACTAAGTTAAATAAGCAAAAGCGGCTGTCTTGAATATGAGTAAACATCTCACTGAATTCATCGTTAAATGGACATCCACTTCTGCAGTGTCACATTATTTTCACCTCACAACTTAAATCATATGTGGTCCCTGGAGTGCATGTGTCTGTGTGTGTGTAAATGTCTGTAAGAAAAAGAGAGAGACTGTACCTTTGTGATGTTTGTGTATTTGCAGTTTGAAAACCAAGACAATCTGCAAATATACCAACAGCCAATGCTAATTGTAATCCAACAAATGTGGTATTTGCAGGGTTTGGTCTAAGGATGACGTCATGAGGGTCACAGTAAACTGGTCAGTAGAGGGAGCTCTTTAGCAGCATGCCAGGACTGACAGGGTATCTGCATAATGCTTAAAATATGATACTAAGTGATTTTTAAATGCATCCTGGAGTTTTCAGAACTAACTTTAAAATAGTAACAGAATAAACATATATTCCAAGAGGTCTAAAGTACAGGGAATATAACTTGAAACCCTGTCATTCCTGTTTTGTTTGAGACCAGATGAATAAGCACCAAAGCAAGCAGGAGGCATGATAAGACTAGCTCGGATTTCTCTGCACCACCAAACAAAACTTTCTGAAATGAGTATCAGACTTTTGGTTTTCTGTTGTTCCTCGGCTTTGTTTTGTTATGATTTCACTGTAAATGACCATTACTGTGTAAATTAAGGCAAACTGTCATCTCAATAAAAGAAAGAAAAATACCTAAAAAATGAAAATTCTTTTGTTTTATAAAGTTCTGACTGGACAAAATAAACAGACAATAAGCAATGACACAGCCAACATTCATGAGGTATAAAGTTAAAAGTTTATTATTGTAGGCATCCACTGTACACAGCATTGGTTTCCATGTTGTTCAACTCTTCTCAGGGAGGCCTCTTTTTTAACTTAGTACATTTTTACTGTTTGAGAAAGAAGTCTACAGTGCTTTGCGAATGTATGTGGACTCCTTGGGTTTTAGCATTTTTTTTATTTAACAGAGACATTCATTTGTTTTATAGTTACGGACCAAGTGGTGCACAACTGTATAAAATGGAAGGAAAAAGATAGATGTTCAAATATCTTACGAATAAAAAAATAAAAGTGTTCATACAGTTTCTAACTGTTTAACCATTTGATGCAAACTGAGAATACAGTTCATTAAAGCCATTGTCTTACTGAAATACGCTCTAGGAAACCAACATAGCACATCCACTTTCAGTACACTACCCATATTGTAAAACATAGCAGTGGCAGCATCAAGCTGTGGGGATGTTTTACTTTATCAATGACAAAGAAGCTCATTGGCGATGATGGAAAGATCTAAAATAAGTGGAAGTTGTTTTTTCATACAGACCAAGGTATTTTAACCTACAGTGGAAATGATGTGGTAAGTAATGACAGAAAGGGCTGTAAACATATCATAGCCAAACATTTTACATATACATTTATATATTTGTCCAAAAATTTAAATGCCAAGCATTTTCTTTCTATATTATGCACTATGTTGTACTGGTTTATCAAATAAAACTCATATAGATTTTTGTGTTTGTATAACATATTGTACTGTGATCATGTTAAGTTACAGTAAAAAACTTTGCAAGGCATTGTAATAATGTTGATCTCCTTTTTAAAAAGCATGGCAAAATATAGAGTATTTTTACATGGATGTATCTTAAATGTGTAGAATAACACTGGTGATGGACCTTTTCCTCCATATCATGACTTCTCTTGTATAATACAACATTTCACATGCAAATCTTTTAAGCTTTTTCATGAAGAATCTTTTGGCACTTTATAACATGTTAAAGGAAGACACTTACTTTCACTATATTATTTTATTAACATGGTATGATGATGTTTTTATGTTTGCTGTATATACAATGATCTGAGGACCAACTCTTGAATTCTGGCAAGGTATGACCTCTTCTTTGCCATCTACAGTTACATTCAGTCAGTCGGTTTCTTACCTAGAAGCCTATTTTTACAGAACATCGATACAAATTAGCTTATTTAATGACAAAAAATGTGTTAATGAAGGTAGCTTTCCAGCAGACAAGTCAGGATACAAAGATTATAATCCACAATACTACTTGACTGAACAGGAAGAGTATCTGACAGAAGCTAAAGTACTTGGCTTTCATGTTTAGTTGATGATGTGTCAAAAGACAGCACATGCATTGAGCTGATCTACATAATGTATGCTGGAAAAGCTTGCATAATGTACAAAGATGTGAAACAAAGGCAGGCCTATAGATGTAATAAAGCTAAATCAGGTCCACCTCCCTCTCTATACCCACATACTTCAGAGCATCTGCTTGGCTGTATCTGTGGGAGGAAACATGAAAGTAAAACAGATCACAGAATGAAACTCAAAAGCTTTATAAAATATCTGAAGGCCTTTTTCTTTTAAAAGTCAGATAAGGCCATTTACTGTACCTGTAGTCAAAGAAGAGTTCCTCCCCCTGCAAGATAGCTCGCTTGGCAAAGATCCCGATACGGTGGTCTCCATTAACCATCACAACTGTATTGGTGTTAAAAAACAAAACATCAGCAAACAAAAGTCTTTAGAAAAACTGACTTCAGTTTGCAAATGAAAAACGTACCTTTAGCGTAGCAGTTGGGATTAACCGAATGATTTGCAAATCGGATTTTGTTCCCCTTTCTTGTAGCATCCACTACAAAATCTGCAGATACAGTATTTTAGTTCAGGTTTTTTGAACTTGGGTTTAGTTAAAAGCTTAAAAGTAGTTCATATTTTACCAGCAGAGGATAGCTTTCCTGGATTTCTACTTTTATATAAATCTAGATGACTTCATCCTAGAGCTTTAAACTAATCTGAAATCAAATAAGGCCTCAACTCTCATTAATCAAGTCCAGTCTCAAACATGGTTCATGTAATTGCTTTATCAGAAACCATCAAACTGTTGTCACATTTTTTATTGCTACCTCATTTAAAGATAAATGGAGGTGGAGGGAGATAAGCCACCAACAATCCTCCTTGGTTAAACATGTACTAATAACATTCAGTGTTTCTAGTCCAGGGAACTGTATGACATCAAATAAATGTGTATAAAGCTAAATATTCAGTGATTTAAGTTAACATTGTTTTTTCTAACTGTAAAACTGTCTACCTTACTGATTGATAACCAGTCTGAAAAGAATCGCATCACTTGTTCCATTCATGTTAGAAATAGGATTGGGCCTTAGCTTGCTCTTAGTTTTAGGGTCCAGAATCAAACAAGTTAGATTTATATACTTAATGAAGACACTGTGAGCCTTATCTGCTTAAAATAAAATATTTACTTATTATCTTTAAAATTAAGTTTTAAATTCAAACATACCACAGAATCAAGAATTTCCTAATAAGCTTAAATAACATTTCTGGTTATTAATAGCAGCAAGAAAAAGGAAAACCTGCCATTGTTCAAATTGAAAAGGAAGCTCGACATGTATTTGTCATAGATCCTTCCCCGTCGATCTGCCTCATCTTGAGAGATTAACTACAGGTATAAATGAAAGATATCTTTGTAAGAACAAAAAAAATGGTAAACAATTGTGATTAAAGTATTTAAACAGAGATCTAATTAAACCGTGTGGACATGCCTCTCCACAGTACTCAGAGATAAATTCATTCTTCTGCACAGGCTCCTTGATGAATGTTCCCCAACCAGCAACATCTGATGGAGCCAGAAGCAGGTGCTAAAAAAAGAAGCTGTGTGTAAAAGGTTTGTTTCACGGCACACAACAGATCAGACCAATATCAATAGAGCCGGGCTCCTAAACGAACCTTTTTGAGGCCTCTTTGGATGCTGCAGTTCTTACAGGAGACCACTTTGCTGTCCCAGTGGTCTGCGGCTCCACAGGTCATACAGAGATCCGGGTCGCACTCTCGCACAGCCAGATAGCATGGACACTGTTTGGTGTTACACTGGGTTTTGCATCTGCAACCTGGGAAACGGTTCTGGCCTGCAAAACATTTAAGCACAAGGAATATGGGACCAAGGCAATCAGGAAACCAGATGGGCAGGCAGATCAATTTGGTCATTATTAAGGTTTTTTTTTATCCACAAAGGCCTTTTTACAGATTCATTGCATTCAGCAGCATTCAGCATTATGTGACATGCATTCATTGCTGCTCCCTCCATTTGCTATCTATTGCTTCTTTGATTTTTTTTACTAAATATTTCTTTTTGCTTAAATTTAGATTTCTGTAACATTTATTATCACCGTGTCATTTTTTTATAATGTAAATGGAGAAAGAAAAAAATAATATTGGCTTAAAGAAGAAGCCTAAAAAATATCTGCAGCACATATCTTGAATCGGTTAGACTGAAGTCAAAATCATGGGTATCGACCATAAAATACCTACATCTTTACAGTTTAATGGTCTATTAACATAAATAGTCTCTCTGTCTTTCACATTAAAGAAACTGGATGCATTTATGCACCTAGATATGGAAAAGGTGACTAACTGAGCATCTGCACAGGAAAGAAAAGGTGACTTTGTAGCAGTTTTTATGATACCAGGCAGACACGTCTCAGTATTTCAGAAACTGCTGATCTAAGGACATTTTTAAGCACAATCATCCCCTGGCTCAATATAGAATAGCACAAAAAAGAGAAAATATCCTGCAATCAGTTGTGTGGACAAAAACGCCTTGTTGGTGTCCGAAGTGAGCACATAATGGTCACAATGTTAGGTCTCAACCATTGTGTCCTTGGACAAGACACTGTATGATGCCAATATGGCCCGAATTATGTGGTTTAGATGTAAAACCTTATCATACAGACACCAAAGGCAGTTTTTGGAGGAACAAGAGTCTAATCCTGTGGTAGAAAGGTGCATTCGATGAAGTGGCCAGAGTATATTGCAGACCCCTTTTGGCAGAATTGCTGAAAAACAATTTTAAAGAGAGCAGAGAAACACCCTCTGGACAGACAAAGCAAAACCTTAATCAACATTAACTAAATATTTTATTCAGCTGGGAAAACTGACCATAACAAGAGGCCCAGATAGATTTTTCTGTCTCTCCGCTGCTCTTTAATCCCCCTTTCCTTCCCTCTCTGGGATTTATGCGTCAAGCTTTTTCAGACTGGAGGACTTTGACTCATAGTGATGATGCTTTATATCAGGCACAGAGCCTGTGACATCCCTTTGATTCCTCTCCAAGTCAATGGAGCACACACATGTGGGAAAGGGGGCTGCTTCCTGTTTGGCTTGGGCCCTCCTCTGTACGGGAAAAGGCGGCGTAACATGGAGGAGGGAGGAGAGTGAACAAGTGAGGGAAAAAATCTTTCCAAGCCATAGAAAGATGTTTCCTTCCCTTTATCTGCTGTTAGAGATCATAAAGGGAAACTGCAAAGCAAATTCCTCCACCATGTGGCCATCTTAGGAACAGTTCTTCTGGGCCTGTTCTCCTGTGCTAAACACACAACCATCTATCCCCCAAAGAGGATCATTTCCCCTCCGACCACTGCCAGGAAACTACAGGCAATTTAAAAATGCCCCAGTTCTGCTTCTTCATGTGCTTTTTTTAATTATTTTTTTTAACCTACAGCAATGAATGACCACAAGAGGTGATCAAATGCAGTGACTGATGGCGAAAGACCAAAAAAAATAAAAGGTGAATAACAAAAGGTGACACTCACACTCATGTTCGCACTGGCAAAACTTCTCACAAAAATTCTGGGTCATCACACAGGGGCAAGAGCTGTCACACGGGTGGTCAGGGTGGTCACACGGCTGATAGTTGTACACCTGATTGGACGAGTTATCTGGAGACAAAGCAGAAAGACCAACACTACAAACTGTGTTCCAGATTAGGGAAAAGAAATAATCATATTTCAGGATTAATGTACCTTTCTTCAGCTGAATCTTTGCCCATAACCTGCAACAACAAATAATAAAAGGCACTTCACAATAAAAAATAAGAAAAAATGATTCTCTTTATATACAAAAAATATACAGACAGATTAAAAGTTAGATACATACATAACAATTAGTCTCTAGTTACTATATATAACAATGCAGTGAAGCCTATGCTAAAGAAACCAAGCCACCTGGATCGAGTGGCTTTGCAGTCAATTACTCCTAAATAAGCATGTAGGAAAAGTGGATAGCTTATTGCATCAAGTTGTTAACTTTGCTGTCAACACTGAATCCACAGAGAATGCTGGTCATGTCAGTAGAAAGGAAAGACTTATTTAACAGGAAGGAACCTTCAGCTGAACCGGAGCCAGAGTCTGCAACTGATTGAAAGTTTAAAAACATAATTCAGTAACATAAACACAGAAGCACCAGAGGAACTTTCTCTGCTTAAAAAAAGGAGACTTGGTGGCAAAAGTAGCTCTTTTAGTGGCTTTACGTTGGAGAAACATACAACTAAACATATAATCTCTAAGCCAACAGTGGAATCTATGGCAGGAAAAAAAGACTATGCATAGTTAGAGGGTGGAACTCAGTTAGCTGAGGAGGGAGGAAGAGTTAAAAACAAAGAAAACCAAGTGCATTATGGTTTATCTCAAACTTGGTTTTCTCTTGGGGACTAGACAGGATTATCTATCTTGTTTATTTTTATTTTTTTGGTTTTCCAGTATGTTCAACCCTGTGTCGCCCTATCATATAAAATGGAGATTTGAAACCTGAAAAAACTTGGTATGAACACAGTTCCAAGACACTGTGAAATAACAACTGATTACTTGCCTGTGTTTCCTTTTCTTCTTCTGGGGCGAAATACCTCCATCTACTAAAGGGACACGGTGGATCAGAACCTCTTTCGCTGCAAACTCGTAGACCTGGCAGAAAGGTCAATAACAGCCGTGTTAACCAGAACTCAATCACTAAATACACACACAACAACTTTGTCCTCATAGCAATGACATTGAGCAAACTGTATTTATCTGCTTTATTCCATCTTCTGCTTTCAAAACTAGAGAGCAGAGATCAAACACATGAGCATATCTGTACACACACGGACACACAAACCACCTCTGGTTGCCAAACCCAGATTTGGCCTCCTTCCCAGGACACATACGTACATACATAATGCTGCAGCTGGCTTCAGCATTCTCAATGACTGAGAAAGTGGGTGGGACTTCCTGGATATCAGCAGGGCTATGACCGTGCAATACAAAATCTGTTGCTTTTAGACAAAAAAGGGGCGTAAAAGGAGGAATACAAAAAGAAAGAGGCTTGATCACTGTACTGTTATATAGAATACTAATAAAGCTAACACTAAAATGAGTGCAGATCTGGCTTCTCTCAAGACTTGCATCATAGCTAACTAGGAGAAATGTCACATCTGGTACGAATCCCTGTTTATGGGGCCACATGCCATACGCTGTTTTAGTCAGCCTAATTATCTACGCCACAAACCCACAGGCTAAATATGCATGTGTCATTACACTGGAACTGACGCAACCCCCGCCCCCTCAAAAAAACAACAAAAACTGTAACTAAACAACCATGTGTTCATTTGAGATCAAATAAAAAGAAATGTTTATTTGATGCAGTAAAGAACTAAATGTTTGTTGAATTTTTCTTATTAGTGCATTTCACAACTTTTACCTCTTTGCAGTTCTTGGTACCAATAAGGCGCGCGATGGAGCAGAAGTTGTTAAAGTATGTGCCGTGCAGCACCCTAAAGAGCGACTCCTCAGCCCCACTCCACTGGACCACACAGCACTCCTGCTGCTCGGCCTCATCTTCACCAGCGCGCAGCTTGATTGGTGTCTGGCAGCGGGAATTCCCATCTTTCTCAGACACACACCCAGAGACAAAAACAGAGATTTGTAACACAAGGGGAAAAAAAACATTTAACTCCTTTTAGGAAAGTTTTTAATGCTCCAACCTGTGATTTCTAGTATTTTTGGATAATATATTAAACAGAGGTGTTTTATAATCTAACCCAGCTTTAAAATGATCCACATCTTTATTCCTGAAGTTTCTGGAGCCTTTCTTGATTTTTATAATTCAGTTATAATGTTCTCTAATGCACTTCTGAGGCCTGCATAGCAACTGGATTTATACTAAGATTAGATTACCCACAGATGGACTATTAGATACTGTTAACTGCCATTTCTTAAAATTTGTTGTTGTAAATCTATAGATACACTCATATTTGAAGGAAGGCCTTGGATATTTAAAACCGATGCTTCTTCTACCCAAAGGACAAGGTAGAGAGGGGTGAATGTTGCCAGGCAACAGGCTGGATGGAGTACTGCCATGGTCACATGCTCTACCTTCTTCATGCTCTGCATCAGTCTGCTCAACAGTCTGTTTTTCCACATTATCTTAACACGTGTGAAGTCTGCTGAGTCACTGGCTAAGCACCGGCAATTTCCCGCTCTGGTTTCAAGAGGGGTACTGATGGAAATACAGACGAGAGACGCAGAGTGAAAAGGAAGACAAAAAGCCAGACGAAAGTTCTCATATTTCGTTTGTTCTGCTCTTTACATCAGGATGTGAGCAGAAATAAGAACGAAGAGGGAAAAGCAAGAAGAGGAATGGAAAGGCAATGTTTATGCAGACTAATTCATGCAAAAAACTAGTTTATTTTAGTTGGCAACAGACGGTTGATGTTGGGAGAAGATCTGAAACATGAAAGCAGGATATGACTTGAACGTTGTGATCTGCAGCCAAATGTTGCCTTTTTCAGACAGCGAGCTGCGAGTTAGGTAACATAGTCATGTAGCAGGCAGGAAAATTAAGGAAGGTTATAGCAAATAATGCATCTTGTCAATGACTCAGTGCTTTAGATTTCCGAAAACAAATTGTGTCTTTTGCTTTGCAAAGCCCACTGAACAGGCAACTCTAATTGCATAGATTCAAAGACATTTATAAGGGAGAGACCAAAACTTCTGAGATTATTTCTGTTTTTGAAAACAAAGCATACCTCTTTTAGCTAAGAATAATGCAATACCTGAGGAAGAGGTGGTTTCGTGGTCACTTTCACCCTCCTTGCCTTCCTCAGCGGACCCAGTTGTTCCAGAACCTGTGGAGCTGGTGGGTCGCTGCTGCCTCCGTCGTCTGCGAGATCTCTGCGATCTTAACATATTCCGATCCACAAACTCTTTAGCTCCTTTCTGCATAAATAAAGGGTTGATAGAAAAAAAAACCCCTAAGTACTGAGTAATAGAAATGCTTTCTGAGTATAGAACCCATAGACTGGGTATACCTGTCGCAGGAAACAGTCGTCACCACATGGTTCAGTCTCCATGCGGATCTCCTTACTCTTCCTCTTGTAAACGTTAGGCGTTGCATGAAAAGCTTCATGAACAGAGACAAAATATTCTCACTACCTGCTGCACAAATTTCAACATTCAATGCAACCATTATCAAAATACTGCAACAATAATATATCTATCTGAGTCTTGAATGAAGCAAAGAAAGGGATATTACGGTGAAGGAAACAGTCGTATTTGAAGCAACGTCTACAGAAGAGCGTATGGAAGGAATGCAACGACTGCTCCCTCTGCACAGACTTTGCAAAAGGTCCATCTAAGTTTGGGGTGCAGAGAGGGGGAAGCTTAACTGGGCCTGGTGGCTCTTGCAGATCCTTGTACCTGTGAAGAATGTGGGAAAAAACAACGTATTTTGTAAAGAAATGATACACAGTAGAGAGGAGAAGTATTGCCTCCTCTAGAGATTTCTTCTGTCTTTTTTTTTTGACAGTTAAATGTTTCACATCATCAAACAGATGTTAATATTACACAAATATAACTAAGTGAGTACGAAGAGCAGTTTAAAAAAATAAATAAAAATAATGATTAGATTAATCAAAGGAAAAATGTGGTCCAAAAAAACTGTATGCCATGTAAAAGCATAGATGCTGATTAATTACAATTTTTGGTTTTGGTATTAATATACACTGTTAAAAAGGAGTTTTTCCTCTCCACTGTCGCTGCATGCTTGGTGTGGGGGATTCTGTTGAGTCAATGAGTCAATGGAATCAACTGGTTTTTCTTAGATAGAAAACTTTTAACCAATCTGACACTGGTGTGATCTGATTGTCAATTGGAGCTATAGACATAAATGGAATTGAATTGAATATACACAAGCCTAATTAGTGGATGGCCAGCAATACGAAGAAAATACTCAAACAAAGCATGTCAGACAACTTGAAGTTGGTTGAAAGAAATAATCTAAAAAATGAATGCATCATGTCGTGATCTAAAAAATTTAGAAAAAAGATGAGAAACAGAGTCAGTGGTATGTATCAGCTTGAAAAGGTTTTAAGAATGTATTTCTAAAGGAGAGAAGGACTCAAAATAACCTAAAACATCTGAACCACTGCAAGCTCCACCTGCCTTAAATACATTTGTTAGAAATTATCAAATAAAAAGAATTAAACAAACAGAGACTGGACAAAGATTATATATATAATAAAGTTCAAGGGTAAAATATGACAATAAAAAATGAAATAAGATATGTCCTATCAGGTGTAAAACCCAGACAGCATTTAATAAAACTGCATTATTTGATTAGCCAAGCACAGTGGGGGTAGTTTCATGGTCTTAAGCAGGTTTCCTGCCTGAATGGACAACCTTGTATAACTGTAAGAAGCATACATTCTGCTCTGATGATAAAGAGTATTTGCTCGTCTTTGAATGTTTGATTAAACTTTGAGACCCTAAGTTGTGGTTAAACTTGGGTGTGGCATTAGGACAATGATCTAAAACTCACAACCAATCCAGCTCAGAAGAGTTCATCAAACACTATATGAAAAAACAAAAAAAAGATTTGGAAATGGCCCGTTCAAAGTCTTGACTTAAACAAAAGTGGAAAACTGTAACCATGTGGACCGCTTTTGTGAAAAATGACAATTGATAGAAGATCAAAGCTTGATGCCAGTTGTTGACACTGAGATTGACACAACCGGTTGGTGGGTCAGGGGGGTCATAAATTGTCATATCGCTTTCGGTACTTTTACTTTCCTTAACAGATGAAATTATAATTTGAGAAAAAAAGAAAAATCTATTTACTTTCTGTATCATGTGATAAAATTTGCTTTATGTTTGGACAAAGTGCAATGTTTAAGTACTGCCAATTAGTCATACAGCAGGCTGTCATAAGGTGTCTCGGTCTTTCATATCACTATAAGTACAAAAAGAAGCACTAAGAGAACAAAATTGAATGATTTTTCTGTAGATGTTTCTTTCTAAATGTTGAAACTCTTTCAAACTCTGAAGCAAATACACTTCTGAGTAGGAGAGCCAGTGGTGAATCTGGCATTCTTAATTCACCTCTAGCTGCTTACATCTCCATGGTAAACGCTAAGCAACAGACTAATGATTGCGGAGCAGATCACATTTACAACAGTTTTCTTACTTTTCCTTCAGCTCCTCTGTAGTGCCCTTGTAGGGGAACATTGAGGCGATGGCTGTAAATATCTTATCGTTGGGGATCCTTTTGCTGCTGGACACATCCTTCACTTTTAAGAAACAAAGCGAGTGGTGTTACACAAGCGATCCTGATAAGACCAAACATCAGGTTTTGATACTGATACACAAACACACATTATGCAACTTGCACGTTTACACATTTTGCAAGAAGACTGCTTTTTTTATTCTCATGGGCAGTCAGTAATAATAAAGTTGTTCTTAACAGATTTTACATCTTGCATTTTTTTTTATTTGTGATATCTTGGTACATTTCTGTTGAATTGATTTTACTAAGTGTCAGCAAAGTGTGTAGCCTCCACTAAATCCAAACACAGCTCTGTAATAAGAGTCAGGCCATATCAGTGTCATGAACAAACACGGTCCCTCAAACAAGGGAAAACAAGGGCAGCTTTAATGCAACAATGCCAGTTCAAGAGCTGCTGTGGCAGGGCGACCTTGTGGCAGCTGCAGTGTAAGACAGAAGAACAGTATGTGCCTTGTTCACAATGAAGCACTCCAAACACAGAGACTCACCCTCACTGGTGCCTCTCCTTTTTCTCTTGATTAATGTTCCAGCTTTAGTCTCTTCTGAGCCTTCAGCTGAGCTCCTCCTCATCATCCTCTCTTCCTCTTTCTTCCCCGTGAGCTCTGCTGCCGTCACTCCTGCCTCCTCCTCTTCGTCTTCGTCATGGTCAGAGTACTGGCTCAAGGCATCAACAAGCTCTTTAAAGATTTCGTCGCTGATGAACCCACCCTCTGCAACAAAAACGAAACGTGAAACCACAAAAAAAACTGTCAGTTATTCTTTAAAACATCTTAAAATTAGACTTCTACAATCAACTTTCTACAGTTTATGTAGTACTACTATAACAGCCACAAACTAAGTTTTATTTTAATGGGATTTTGTGTGATAATTCAACTCAAAGTGAAAATATTTTAGGTAAAAAGAAATATATTGTATCAATATATTATTGATATTCCTAAATTAAAACGTGTTGCAACCAACTGCCTGTAGACACACAGGTATTGACCTGAAATGACAAGCTGGCCGAGCAAAACATTCAGGAGAAAAACATCAGAGACCAATGGTGACTCTTGTGGAGGTGCAGAGGCTCACAGTTCAGGTGGCAGCATCTGTTGACAAGTCAACTATTTGTTGTGCATTCAAGTAATTTTACTCTATTTATAACAAATTATAATAATCTCAGTTGAAGCTTTTGAAAAGATCTGCAAAGTATCTAAAAATAAAAGTGGAGATGGTGCTCTGCTCATCTTTGGCCTACATATAAAAGTCTTTATGTTACAGAAAACTAACACAATATGGAACCATAATACCGACATCATCTCCATCATAAGACAGAGTGTTGGCAGCATCACTCCACATACAATTCTATGAGAAAATTGGTAGAAGCTTCTTAAAAGCTGGGGTTGAGGAAAAAAACAAAACCAAAGCATAAACCTGAGCTGCAGTAAAAAAGTTTAGAGCAAAGCTTATTCATCTGCTAAAAACGGCAATTTAAAGTTAATATTGAAATCCAACAATGAATCAGCTAAAAGATAAATGGGAAAAATATTCCGTCTGTACAGGTGCAAAGCTTATGAGACACAACCCCCAGGAAATATCCTACTGTGATGATGAACTATGGAAATGAGTAGAAGTCACAGGAAATGAAATCACTTTTTAAGCCACTGTTTAGGACATTATACCTCTGTCCCCATGAACGCCATCATAGTTGTCAATGAGTTCTTCCAAAAAGGCCTCATCCTGTTCAAGCACCTCATCTCCCATGTAAGGAATGTTGTGGAGGAACGTCTCATCCTCCACCTAGAAAACAAAGAAACTTCTGTAATATGATGCCAAACACTATTTGAAGCTCAATCCAACACCATAACTTGAGCTATTTCCATGTGCTTCAAAATTATAAACCAACCAAATGATATATTAGTCATAAAAACACAAAGAGTAAGCATAAAAATAACACTAATAAGAGGGTGTAACATACCATGAAGTTGTGCTGTAGTGGTGACCATGAGTACATAAAGGGGATCCCTGCTACTGTAGATAGAGGCTTCATGGCAATGGCCTGAGAATTGAATTCTGGGAAGCCAAACTCCACGGTACACATCTGGAGGAGGAGCAGAGGTGAGCTACAGCAGCCCATGGTCTGAAGAAGTCCTTTAGATAATTATGAGCTAATGCCGTTTCATCTCAGACAGAGAAAATAGATACAGTGCTGTGAAACTCAAAAGCAGGTGAGAACAAAAAGGTAATGCTATATTTCACTTTAACTGTTTGCATTACGACCCCCTTAAAGGCATCAGTTCCCTCTTTCACTGTCTAATTTGGTTGCCTTAAGAGTTCTACTGTAATTAGGTTTTTATCCCTTTTACTCATGACCTCTATTTTAAAAAGAGAGCATACCTTCTTATTTGCTAGAGATCCACTAAAGGTTGAGACAGGAACGGCCTGAATCCTGAGCTTAGACCACTCTGTGTTTAGTAGATCAGTCTGCAGCTCAATCTTTTGCCTGTTGGACATGAACAAGCTCTGGAAACAAGCACAAAAAGACTGAATTGTGTAAAACACACATGAAGGCTATAAAACAACTTATAAGAACAAGAATGAATAGTCAACAAGCATAGACTTAAGTATAGATATTTCATATGTTAATGACTGGTTTAACCCACCTTGACTTTGTCAACTTTTTTAAGACGTTTTTGCTGGCGAAGGCGCATATACTCAGACTTGACCCTCCTTCTCCACTCCAGCAGACTGCTGGAAGGGGTAAAGGAGCCAGGCTGCGGCTTTGGGGTTGATGGGACAGCACTGGTGCCAGAACCCAGGGCTGCAGCAGCTGTTTCTTCCATTATTCCTTAAAAGGTCAAAAGGAATTTTTAGCAATGAAGCTGAACCTGGTAGTAGATTAAAATTTCACATTGTTGGTCTTTCACCTGGCCTTCAAAATAAAACCTCTATTTTAAGTTTGGCTGTGGTTTTGAGAGACACTTCAATCAAAAATCTATTTTAATTTTAGTCAATTTTCCAACATGAAAAGGAGAGCACTGGTACACCAGTGTCACTACCCAGAATAAACTGTATGTAGCATCATGTTGACAGGGTGGACCTTCAAGTAAAACAGATGCCCACATAGAAAACCCAAATGGCTTCCAGGGAAAAATATATTTGGAAAACAAAACAAAAACAGAGTCATGTGATACTGAGGAAAGAGAAAGTCGGACGCGGCAAGGTAAAGCTTTTAAACGTAAGCGCTCTGTAGTAGCTGTTAAGCATGGAGGTGGTAGCGTCATTCCAAGGGTCTGTTTAGCACCAGATGTACTATTGGTGCACACAAAATCAGTAGAAGAATAAATAAGATGCATTGAAGCCAGATTCCTTGATTTCACCTTAAATCAAAGGTTATAATGTAGAAAATGGCTTTTCCACCAGCGCCATGACCCAAGACAAGGTTAAAAACAAATGATGAAATATATTTAGTCATATTGTTAAATTTGAAGTACAAGTTGTTACATATATTTTTCCACATATTAGTAGGGGATTTACAAATATGCTTGATCTTTAATGATAAATCTTTCTTTGATAAATCTCAAAGAAAACTCTTAATAATGCCAAGTTTGGCATTATTGGTTCAGAGTTGTTTTGTGTTTTTTTTGTATGTTTATTTTTTTTTTCCTTTTACAAATTGAAGTAAGTTATCATACCACCTTATATGTAATTGGTAAATAAAGGTTCAAATGCATCTATGACATTCATGAGCTGAGGGCATGGAACTTTAACAGAAATGTATTCCAATATATTCTCATTATTATATTTTTACCCTATAAATAAAGCAAGATGATCATATAATTCAACTTAGTAAAAAGAAACAACACAAAAAACAACTACAACAATAAAAAATTATAGCTCAACAAGCTGTTCGAGGATACATCTCTTAAAAAAAATCACTTCCCCATTTAGCCTGAATTTAACCCTGTTTCAAATAGTGCCCCCTTCTGTTGGCAAAACAAAATGACATCCTCTGAAGAAAACAAGCCCTACCGTGCGGGTCATTTAAACTGTACCCATATTTTCAGCAAATCTCTAAAGGCCCCTATTAAAATTACAGTGAATAATTATGGTGGGCTGTTATTCAGGTTTATCAGTTTAACATCATGAAGCATCCACATTGCTACGAAGTGGGCGTGCCTCAATAGAGCAGAAAAGTGCGTAGTACAGTTTTCCTGTGCTTCATGATGGCCTGGGTGAACATCAACACCACTGTCTGCGAAAGAACAGCATAAAAAAATGAGCCCAAAGGCAAAACTTGGAATCGAAAATTACAAGGGGGGGGGGGGTTTGATCGTGGCGTGGAAACGTGTGATCCAACACAGATGAAGTGCGCTGCGTCCTCAGGGTGCAGCCACGGCAGCTACACGGTGTCCATTTAAATGGGGAGCACTTCAACGACGTGCCCACCCAAGCTTCACAATGACGACGCAGCATTTTGGCACACGAGTGGGCACGTTTACATCCACACATTAACTGTCGCGGTTATTAAATACCTTTAAATCCTCGCGTCCTCTCTGTTGCGACTTGCAGCCCCGCAATGCGATCAAGTCCCCTCTCTACGTGCGTGAGGAGAGAGAGAGAGAGGGAGCGAGAGAGAGAGAGGGAGAGAGAGAGAGAGAGTGAGCGTGCTTGACAAATTAAGGCTGTCTTTGCTTTGGATCTGACGCAGGCATCGTCTCCACGCGTGGGGATGTAAGAGAAATCAGAGATATCCCAACGTTGTCCTTCGCCGGAGGGTTGTTGTTGTAGCTTACAAATAGCTGCGCACTAAGCTCAGCCCGAGCAGGATAGCGACGCCTTTATATGATAAAGCCTTTCTGTAGGATTTATCTCTGTTCTGCATAGTGGGAATAAAAAGTAGCTTGCAGTAGCAAAACCTTTGCCGTTACTCACACATACAGGAACAAATCAAATGTTCGGAGCTTTATAGTCTTAAAAATACACAGGCATTACAATGTGCTGGTTCGGAAGTGATATTAATCATTTAGAAAATGCAGCCTGTGGGTTGCAAATATATCAATACTCTATGACAAAAATACTTAAAAAATTGGAAATAGAGTAAATAAATGATGATAAATAATCTAGCATTATCTTCCATTAGGAAACTTCCCAAAATATATACCAGTAATCTACACAAATAATAAATTCAGCTTTCAGTTTCCTAAAATGCCAACGGACATTTGGAGCAGGAAAACCATTCTGGCTGCGGTTTGGCCTTTTTTCCTGTAGAGGGCGCCCAATACATTTTCTCTTGTGTTTTGCTGAACGGCTGACTTAAGAAAACATGTCAGGAAGGGTTACTGTATGCAAACCTGAATATGACAAAATTAACAATTTTACTAGATTTCACTCAGTGATTGCCTCACATATATGATGATTTTTTATCCTTTTATTTTCTATATTACATTAATTATGTTATAATTTGATTTAATCTTTGTGAAAATCCTAGAAAGACTCTAGTCCATTGCATCATTATATCATTGACAACTACAGTAAGCCATGTGAACAAACACAATAATAAAACAGGAATACTTTTACACTTTCTGAGCAAATAAAATTGAAAGAACCTATGCATGCATGCAGGACGTATGCACACTCTAACCTGCAAGGCCACCATTTAAACTCAGGAGGTTCTTGCTGACAAACATCAGCACAAACAATTGTGCCATTATGTAAACCTGAAATTAAAATGTCAAGCATAGATTTCTTCTAAGACACCAAATGGACAAACATACATCTAAAAGATAAATTAGAAGCACTAGCATAAAATTGACTTGGGTATGCATAAGCAAGCTGTGTAAGGTTAACAATCCAAATGTACACTGTAATGGTCCTTTGATTGATAGAACACACGTTTGATGTTAACCCTTACAGCTCAGCCAATTTTGATTGATTGGTCCTCATCTATAATGGATTTATATTGAACAATGTTTATAGCAAATTTAAAACAACTGGACTTTTCTATTATTCAGAAATGGACATAAGTTCTGAAATAGTAAGTTATTTACAATGTGATCTTTATTTTTTAGAATTAGGATTAAATTGATAAAAATGAAATATCATAAAATATTACCATGAAGCAGTTTGTTCACATAGCGAATGCTATCTATTGTTGGAGAATTTGATAATCAGCTATTTTCTTGTTACATAAGCCCAATTACAATTGAAGCTGCAAGCAGCGTTGGGTGGTCCTCAATTGCTCTTGGCGGAGTTTCTTCAGATAAAAAAATTTTAAATAGTAAAAAACTGCATCTTTGATCTAAAATGGCGGATTTACTGCGGAGTTTTTACCATGGCTGCAAGAGACTTTTTTATGCATCTTGATGGGTTATACTTGTGTACCAAATTTCATCATCCGCAATAAAACCATGGCCTGGAGCTGTTTTGTTTTTGTCTAATGGGGAGAAGTCTGATTTTGAAGTCTGGCCACGCTCACATCCTTTGTTGCAGGAAAAATCTTTTGACAACTTTGGATCCTTAATGTGACAAGTCTCAGCTCAGTTAGTTAGGAGCTTGTAATTCAAAAGCTCTTGGAGGAGTTTGCTCAGATACGTCATGAAGGTAAAAAAGCAAAGTTATAGCTTTGATTCAAAATGCCCGACTTCCTGTATGGTTTGGACCATGGGTTCACAATACTTTTTTTTAGGTTTTTAGGATAACAAATGTGTACCAAATATTATAAGTCTCAGGGAAAGCATGAGTGGGGGCTTAGCCTTTGTTTCATGGCGGAATGACCAAATTTGACGCTCGGCCACGCCCACATGCTTTGATGTAAAAAAATTCTTTTAATCACTTTTTATCCCCAATGCCTAAGGTAATGTAGAGAGAATTTCAAGTCTGTAACTCAGAAGTTCCAGGAGGAGTTCGCACAGATACTTCATGAAGGTAAAAAATAAAAAAGCAAAGGGATTGCCAAAGTGATTGCCATTTTCTGTGGGGTTTGGACCTTGGCTCAAGAAACTTTTTTGTAGGTTTTGATGGGTTACACATACAGTCTGTAACAAATTTCAGAATTCCCAGTCAAAGCAAGGTTATGTTTTTTTTAAGGAAAAATCAGATTTTCTACACCAACCCCGCTCGATTTTTTAGGACTTTATAAGCGAGAGGGACGATTTTAATATCTATTCTGGATTTAACAGGAAGCCAATCAAGGACAGTTAAAACTGATGAAATACTATATCTTTTCAGTTTTCAACAGAACTCTGCCTGCAACATTTAGGACCAGAAGGCTCTAGTTAAGAGCTCTGAAGGCTCTTAACTACAGTTTGTGGACTTCCTGTTGGTAAAGAATGACAATAGTCCAGCCTTACAGTAACAAATTCATGAACTAGCTTCTCAGCATCATCCCTGGAGAAGACATTTCTGAAATTGGCAATATGAAAGAAGGGTATTCTAAAACCATGTTTAGTATGGAATTCAAGTGACAAATCCTGATCCAAAACGATACCAAGGGCTTACATTATTATTGGTGGTCAACTTACTGTAATGCGACTCCAGATGAAGTGACTGACTAATCAGCTTATATTTCAACAACTCTCTACAAAGACAAGCAGAAAGCAGAAAATTCAAAGTCTTTCGGGTTTTGGATGTTCTCAAGGCAAGCCTCTAGTAGGCATAGTGTAGACCTACATTATCCAGATTTCACACACAAAAATTTTTATTTAACACACAAGGGGGCACTCTACCATTAGTTCTTTTAGAGTGACACAATCTGTGATAAAAAAAATTTATTTTAAAAGAACACCTAAAAGCCCCCCCCCCCCCTCAAAAAAAAAAAAAAAAACAGCATTCGCATTTGCTGCTTCTCTATGCCCACTGTTTACATCTGACATTCTGGACTTTTTTATCATGCATGCTGAAAAGGATTTAGAGTAGATAAACTTTCCCAGAATGCATGGCATGTTTGGTGGTGTTTGACGCAGACACTTCAGGACTGATACTGAATTGTCAAACAAAAGCAAACACTCACAGGAACACAAGGTTTGGCAATAAAGACTGTAATAAGGAAGATGTTTTCTTTTCTGTATCACGTAGACTCAATGTGTTAATGTTGGCACATGCCTGACTTAAATGTTAAAGGTTAAATGGTCTGACACAAAAGGTTTAAAAAATGAAAAGGTGACCCTGAAACCACTTTGTGGTAAAAAATACAAGTCAAATCAAGTAACATTTCTTTGTATATTCCTTAAATCTATTTAATGTTCTTTCATACAAATTTCATATTATTTCTAAAGTGTTTTTTTTTAATTTTGAACATTCTGCCCTACATGAAACTGAGCTCTCAATGTTAAGTGAAATAAAATGTGGGAGCAGTTTTGGCATGAGCTATATATGGCTTTTATCCAAGTCCAGCAGCTGAGAAAGAACATTTATCCCTCAAATGATACAGAGAAGCACTTCAGTTTCAGACTGAGCCTCCCTGCTACCTCTATTCGACCACAGAAGTTTAATGTGACGTTAAAGATGATGGAAACAAGGAGGCTGTTTATCTTCGACATTGAAGACACACCACAGCACAGTTGGAGAAAGCACATTCCTTACACAAGTCATGTACAACACAACTACAGCAAAAAAAAAACAACGAAAAAAAAACCCAAAACAAAATGTAATCAAATGTGCTGCCAAATGAGAGATTGAGGGGATCTCCACTTTTCTGAATTTACAAATTGTGCTTGCAGTCAGGAACATAGCATAAAATTTGGACTTTATGTGTAAACCATAAGGTCGGCCCCATGCTCACTTATCAATATCTATCATGCACGTTCTTCCCATGCTAAATATGCTCTTCTCATAAAAACATGATGAAAATCATTTTAACTTGTGTTTTAAGAACCCATCTTGTTTCATGCTAAATAGGATAAAGAAATAATATGTATCAGTACTGTCAGGAAACGGTTGTTTGGTTGGTGGTGAGGCAGAGGCGGAACCAGGTTGTAGTGAAGAATAAGGAAGTTTT
>JAUZNJ010085534.1:0-23243 GCA_034780135.1 Jordanella pulchra
TATCATTCAGAACCACCCCAGGTACCAACCGAATCAGAACCACTGGCAATCCTTTCTGTTTCCCTGGTTAACCGAACCTTCCGTTACAGAGGAGCTGTAAACGCCCCTTGGACCCGAACCGGAACCAGAACCGGAACCAGAACCTTGGACTTGTATTTGCAATATCTGATTTAATAAA
Source organism: Jordanella pulchra (assembly GCA_034780135.1). Taxonomy (NCBI): domain Eukaryota; kingdom Metazoa; phylum Chordata; class Actinopteri; order Cyprinodontiformes; family Cyprinodontidae; genus Jordanella; species Jordanella pulchra. The sequence continues at coordinate 179 of JAUZNJ010085534.1, forward strand.
CTGTTGAACTTTTTCCCGTTTTTCCGTGTGGTGTTCTGCATGTGGGTTAGAGCTCTGAAACCCACCATGACAGGAAGGTAGGCAGTCATTATTTACTCAGTGTCACCCCTTTTGTTTTTTTGTTTTTTTTGTTTTTTTACTTTATAAAAACCAAATGTCAACACAGAAAAAGAAAAAAAAAAATTATAGCCTCCTAGTTACACCTGTTTGATTCCCAAGCAGCTGGTCTATGACATGTTTTCTCACACTAAGCAAAGGAACTAAATAGCATGTTGGCTTTTTTAAGAGAACTTTGGTGAAAAAAGCAAAACAAAGTTACAGCAGTAGAATATTATCTACCAAAGTTGATGACTTTAAGCCAATTGAAAAAAACAAAAAAACAAGGTTGCATTCTGTAATTTGGGACAAACCAAGAAGGAAATTTGACCACATCAAGACTCAACATCCCAGACAGCTTAAACATGACTTAAGTAATTCGATGTTGCATGAAAAAAGACGTTGTTTCACTATGATATATCCTAGTTTATAAGAACGGGTTAGCTTGCTGAATCGAGGTATTTTGTTGTTTTTTTGCGATTGGTCAGAAACAGTTTTCAGTGGTTTACACTGTCGAATTTTGCAGCATCTATCAGAAATGACGCAATAACAGTAAGGAAGTTATCAGGAACACCTGTTTAATTCTCACGCGGCTGTTCAATGACCTGCTTTCCACCTTCATAAAGACGGAAGGAGAGCAAGTCCTCCGAGATTGCATCATAAACCATCTAGAAAGCAGACGTTTCAGGATGAGGAGGTGTGATGTATTTCTTTTTTTTTTTTCTCCTCTGTCAGACTTTGACTTTGGTTCATAGCGATGCTGAAATGATTATAGAGAATGGCATTGCTTTAACTCTAGAATAAGACTCCCAGTTAGAGATTCAAGGTGTTAAAACAAACCAGGTTGAGAGCAGCAGAGGTAAACATCCCTCTGGACATCTGGGCTGAGCTGAAGCAGCTCCGAGATATGACCATCCAAATGAGGGCAGACCTGATATGTTATATGAGCAAGATAGAGAAGCTGGAGTAAGAAAAATCATGTAAATAATACTAAAGCTATTCTATCACATGTTGGAAATGCAGATATTCTATTACAAAGCAATATGAAAAAATACTGGTATAAGAATATCCAGATATGAGGAAGTAACAACTATCTACTCTTTTAAACTATCAACTCGCTGTACAAGTATGAGGATCTATATTTTTGCAGCACTTGAAGTCAACTGAGAAGGAGATGAATAAAATTAAGATGCAGAATGCAAGTAAGAAAAACAAATGAACTAAAACTACACTGAAGGTGTAGCCTGAATAAATAGTATAATCTTTACATCAGGCCACCACCACAATGATTATTTTTCTTCATTTTAATTTATTATTGCTGTATTCTGTTTATATGAAAGCCAACTGCTGCTGCATTCAATGGAATTTAGAAAGAAATAGTGAGGAAAACATAATATAGAAGATCATTTTGCTAAGTAAAAGAATCATTGTTGCATCACCAAAGCAGGACTGATTGGATAACTACAGACTTAGCTTGATGGAATGATAATGCATGAATCATTTTACCTGTAAATATTTTCATATTTTAACTAAAGTAAATGTCTGTTGACAGATTTAAAGTCAAGAATTGATCTTGGCGAATTACGAGCAGAAGTACTACAACAAATGAATGCAAGTAAGATAATTTGTTAGGGTAATTGATATAAGCTGGGTCTGCTGTATGTTTTACTTTCTGTTGGGAAATCATCTAATCTGTTCACAGATTTGGAGAATAAACTGAACATCAGTCAAAGTGATTTTTACTTTGGATAAAAGACAACACTGTAAAAATCTGGTCAGTCCTAAATCTGTGTAGATAGAATTGGTTTATAATAAACACGTCGAGTTTCATTACCAGAGATGTTTACAAAAAAAAGAATGCATCATAGTTCTCCTGTTTCTGCCTCCTTATGGACCAGAACCTCCACTACCTTAGATTGAGTTGTTATAAACCAGCAGTTGCTGTTTGTTCTGGTCTGTTGTTCTGGTTGATTCTCACAAATATCTTCAGTCCAAAATCCAATTTGGGATGCTGACTCTGATGAAGACAACCGTTTTTTTGTTTTAAACGAATCCTTTGTTTCCTCTGAAAGGGTTTGAACCTTGGACCTGGTGGGGTTAACAATGAAGATTTATTTGTTGAAATACATTAAGAGTACAATTTGAGCCACATTCTCTTACCTGAACAGGTGAGATCCAGGTGAGGTTGTTCTTTCCTGTGACTCACAGGTTGCATTATTTCCTGTTTCGGGATTTTTTACCATCATCTCTGACGTTGGATCCTAACAGACATGAATTGTTTTGAATTGGTAGGTGAATTAAAAACAATGCATTTTCTCACTGACACAACAAACTGTGAACATAAACTCAACAGTAAAAAAACAAACAAAACAAAAATAGTAAAATAAATGATAAAATTGAAGGGTTGAATCAGTACTTTTCACACTTCTTCACTATTGCCTTCAGTTTTTTATGCTACCCTATAACTATTTCTGCAAATCTTCCTCAATTTCTAATACTTCGAACTCTGATTTTGACTGGACTTTTGCAAGACCTTGACTCTTTCTTTTTTTCAGTCATTCTGGTTTAGATTTGCTGCTGTATTTCAGTTTATCGTCCTTCTAAGCTTCAGCTGTGGAACATATGCCCTCAAATGTGCCTCTACGATAGTTTGCTTTACAGAGGAATTAAGTAAATATAACCTGCTCACACTGTGATTTTACAACAACCTCCAATCATTGCCCCTCCACCACCATGCTCCACAGTTGACATGAAGGTTGTTTAAAACCAAACATTATTTTGTTAAATATTGCCAAACAGATCTTTTCCTGACAAATTCTCCAAACTAGCTAGTCTTTTTCAGTTTTTATTCCAGCCTTAGATTAGACTTTGGACAAATATCTTAAATGTTTTGTGTTTGTTAATATATGTGTCTGTAGAAAGAGGGACTGTGAATAGAATAAAATTTTAGTTAAAACTATAGCCTACATCGTTTGTTCTGGACTTTGTCTCTAAACACTATCTATTTCTAACAAAACTATTTCAAACCTGTTTATAGTCGGTTAAGTAAATGTTTTAAAACTGATACTTGACTGCTTGTAATTAAATTACTTAGAAGACGGGTGTATTTAGGTCTCCCACAATGTTCAGTGTAACCTTGTGATTGTCTGAAATTTCAGCCTCACCTGTGTGTCCATGTTGGAGATGACAGTGGTGTCCTCCTCTCTGTAGCAGCGGGCTCTCAGAGTGCTATGCATGCTGTTTGAAAGGACGTTAAGTCTGGACAACAGTTCATCTACTGAACTCTCCAGCTCATCAAGAAGAAAAATCTGCAGGGAAAAAAGTTATAGGATTTGAATTATACATAGAAAAGGCTTTAATATTCATCTTAAAGCTTCATCTGCAGTCTGAGATATTGCATGAGGGTCTCTCATTTAGCAGTGTATGCATTAATGAAATGTACAGTCTCCAGGTTGCAAAGCAACTACTCTTCCCACTGACCTCCTGCACACCTGACTCTAAAATTTAAGAACCAATAACATCAAGAAATGTAACTTTTTACACAGAGTATAAAAAGGTCATCCGCTCCTCTACACCATTCTAAAGATGTAGCTGATTCAAGAATCCCTAAATGACATGAGCAGATATATATGTAAAAGCTGTTGGGAATTTGATCAGATATTTAGATTTTATAAATAAAACTCCCCTTCTGTTAAAAGGAAGTTTTCTCTTTCCATTACCTTTATGCTCAGCATGAGTGAGTGATGTCTGCTAAATCAGTGACTCAGTGTCTTTGATAAAATATATATATATATCAATAGGAATAATGAGCTGAGCTTATTGTGTTGTTTTATATCAAGAACCAAACTGGAATAAATGCAAGTTACTTAAAATTTCTCTGTTTAACTGCATAAATAGTTCTTTATATCTATTTGACTTACAAACACAATGTATTCACATGAAATTTGTTAGGAATAAGCCTTATATGAGTTAACTGAATATACTTGATGGCAATCATAGTGAAATTAGCACCAAAGATGGAGTTTGAATCCATACTCATGCCTTTTATTACTTTACTTTCTCGCTCTTTCCCTGCTTCTTCTTCTCAAGCTACTAATAAATAAAGACCTCGGGAACAATAAAATGATTATAATAAAAAAGGAATTCAGCTGTTGTGGCTCTATTATATGGTTTATTTTTTTTATCAATTTAAATTTCAATATGTATTTTACATCTCAATATTTTTCCCTACCCTTCTTTTCTCTGCTGTCCTTGCTTGTCTTTGCCGCCCAATGAATTCAGACACCTTCTTTCTCACGCAGCATAAAAGTTCTCCTGTGGTAAAACTAAGATTCCTGCTCTGAGATTTTTTAGCTCTCTTCATCAATATGGTAAAGGCCCCAAGTACCTGTAAGAAAGACAAATAGCTGTAATGAGACAATTATATTTATGTAACTAACAATCTTTTAGACTCTTCTTTTAATTAGTCTGTTAACTGATTACTCGTGTTAGTAATGAAACTGAAACTATGTACCATTGCAGCCCACACAGCAGTAGTTGTCAGAAATAGAACCACCCAGTGAGAGAGACTCCGCTTTGAGCTGAGTGGAGTCTTTGTGACGTGGGGCCAGAGAAGAGTCTGCAGGGAGCGGGGAACAGAGCTGAAGGCCCAGGAGCTTTCTGCATACAACAGATTCCCAGAACAGGAAAACGCCAGCAGAAGAATCACACCTGAAACCTTACAGATAAAAAATTATTTGTTTCTAAAGAAACTTTTATCTTAAAACAAAGTTCTCTAACATTTTCAGTACCAAATAAATCACTTCAGAGACACTAATCACATTTAACAGTGTTGCTTTGAAGAAAAAAACAGTTTCTGCTGCATCTTTATTGGATGATGTTTTTACCATAGGCCATAAGAGGCTGGAGAGTGTCTTTGAAAGCACTGCGGCTGAAGAATGTAAGGTTCTGCACACTCTGAGAAAGGTCACACACTTCATGGCCAGGAGGAAGATGATAACAGCCAAAAGTGTCCGAATATTCTGCAAAGACGTTTTATTTTAAGAGAACTTAGGTGACCTGTTTGTACAATGCTGTAAAAATCTCTGTTTTGGTCTCTCACCTGTTCCAAGTTAGCCACAGCGCTAATATCAACATGTCCTCTGTGTTGTGTCTGCAGCAAACTCACAGCTTCCATGATCACAGTGGAGCGGCAGATAAAACAGGCATTACAGATTAGAGTCGCTGCCAGCAGACTGACCTGCAGAGGAGAGACACAGCAAAGCAGTGAAACATTATTTTATGCTTTGAACTGTAATCAATCTTCTTTCTTCATCAAAATATTCAAATATACTGACTTGGCAGTTTGATAATTGCAGGTTAATCTATCAGAAAGGTCTGTGGTTTTACATGCAGGAGTATGGAAGCCCTGAAAAGCTGAGAAAAAAAAAATCTGTTTTTTATTCCTCTCCTAACGGGGAAAAGGGGAAGAAAAAATTTTTAATCTTTTATTTTTGTTTTGTGATCTTTGTTTAGCAACAAGAGGCTCTAATGTAAAACCTTTGACCTTTAAAGTAAAAAAAAAACAATGTATTTTTTTTTCACTTGCCTTTCAGGGCTTCCATAATTTGCTGAGCCTTAGTGGATGAATGTGAATGTGTCTGTGGCTCCCTGTTTGCTTTTTCCAGTCTGTGTGGATATGAAGGAGGATTTAGTTGACTTACATCCAACCACATGCAGGGTCTCCTCCAGCATCCAGTCAGCCCTTGCTGTGCAATAATGGAAACGCGATTGCAGGATTGCATAAGAGACAAGAACAGGAAGAGAAGCTGGTGATGAAAAAGAGAAAACGTTAAATGCATCAGTCTGTAGAGTTCCTGGTCTGGATTTAAATCAGGGTAAAATGAGACCTTTACCTTGCAGAACATCGTGACATGGTCCCATAGCGCTGGAGAATGAAACAACCTCACTGACTGGACCTCAACAGAGTTCAGCAGAAAACCACCAGGACTCTGCTCACTGATCAGACTCACACTGCTGAACAAGTGAGGTGCAGGGCTGTACAAGGTAAACTGAACCTTCAGGGCCACCGTCTGTCTGTTGATCCAGCTGTTTAAATGCAAGATCTTCAGCTTTGATGAAACTTCAAACCTACAGAAGAGTCCAGCAAACTTTTTATTAGAACAGAGTCAAAAAATCAGCCTCAGCTGTTATTGTTATGAATAAATCATGTTTGGATATATAGTAAGTCTCACTTTGTTTGGCCAAAGTTGACTGTAGCAGCTTTCTGTGAACAGGGGCGATCATACGTCCATGGATCTGTCAGCGTAGGAGTCTGGGATGTTTTAAATGTGAGGGTGAGTTTTGTGAATGAGTAGTTAGTGTTTGAATGAAGCATAAATCTGAAACCACATTTAAGACACAACATAGAAAAATAAAGATGATATGTTTTTGTTCTTTTCTTTTTTTTCTTCAAAAGTTATATAAAATATTTTTACAGCACAGCTCATGAAATCTTTGTTTTCAATCATTCTAGATTCAGAATCTTGTTTAACTGACCACGTAAATCAAATATTTCCAAATGTTTAAATCCAAATGAGGTTTTCCTTTTTGTCATAAAAAAAAGACCTTGTTGAAAATAACAGTAAACAGAATAAAATCACAAACAGCTTGAAATGACAGTTGCATTATTTTTTTATAGGCTATCTGTGGCTCAACAAACATAGAAAAGGTATTCTACCCTAAAATGGCATCATTTATTTGCAATTAATTAATTCATATATTTGGATATAACCTCTACAATCCTCGGTGAATCTCAAATGTCCTACAGTGAGGTTCTGACCCAAACGTCTGACACCAATTCAAAAACCGTTTCTTTTTAAAAAGTCTATATTAATAGATTATCATATGTTTTGTTCAAGTTTAACATTTTCTATTAATAATATTGTAATTTGCAAACTTTATTAATAGTAAATAAAAACTTGGAATGAATATTACTCAAAACTATGAGTCTGGATCAAATGTTTGCAATGGAATGAGCCATTGGACGAGTTGAATATGTTAATAAATGAACAAGTTAACAAGTTCATCACTTGTTTAAGAACAAAAGAAAACTGTTATTGTCTAAAATATGACCTATTTCTGGTTTCTCAGATCACATTTTTACGTATCAAAGCTTTCTTCAGATCTCAACCTCCTTTCCACAGAAAAAAATCAGCATCATCGCCTGTTCACAAATTAGTTGCTTACTTAAAGATCTCTTATCTTAGCCTAGATATCATCTCTGTCTCTTTTAACTTACCTCAAACTTGTTGAAGATTTCTCTCTTCTCTATGATGGGCTCTCCAATAACAACGTGAGGCTGCTGAAAGCAAATCGAATGTAACACATAAAACACTTTATCTAACGTTATCATCTATTGTTTGTTTTATTATTGATTATTTGCTGATTAAGGATGAAAGGAAAAATATGTATATTTGACTGAATAAGTTCAAATTAATATCGTTTGGCTCACTTCCTTTTTTACGGAGGAATTCTGGAACAAGAATTCCAGCAGACTGGACTGTGTCCACCTCCACCAGTCCTCATGTGTTTTTATGGAGGTAAAAAAGTTATTGTTCCTGTCAAAGGGAAACATAACTGTTTTATTCTGTGTTTATGAGATCAATCTGGATTACATGTATGTGATGTTTTTGTCTTACCTTATAAAGTGTCTTTTTATGGCTTTGTTGAGACTCTGATGTTCTTTTACTGAGCTGCCTGAGATTATACACGACATCAGGAGAAGCATGATGGCGCCGAAAAACAAATCACTGCAGGACAAAATAAAGAGTGAAATCTTGTTACAAATCTCTTTGAATATATTTTTAAAAAAACAAAGAACAACCTGAGTGTTTCCTGGATTAGGGCCTCTCTCCTTCTTTTTCCACGAGTTTTCCTCAGTTCTGCTTGAGTCGGCGGGTACGTGAGACGCAGGTACCGAGCTCTCTGCCGAGACCTGAGCAGCTGAGGAAGCGAGGGAACAGAACATTAATGCCTGATTAAAAACGACCTCTAATAATATAATCATCCATGTTGTTGGAAGAGGAGTGAAGCCAAACAGCAGGGGAATGTCTGAGTATAATTAAAACCGGACAAAAAACAGGCTCAAGACAATTAATCCACCACTATCTATTCTCCTAAGGCTTTATAAAAATATATATATTAAGATAAATTACATAGAAGATCAGACTTAGAGTCTTGTTTTTTTCACCTTTTCCACAGATAAAGAAGTCTTCCCACAGAAAGCAGATGTGAATATTTCTTCTGGTCCATCAGTATCATTCAGGCTCCACAGCTTTGTCTCCATTGATGTCTTTCTTACGCTGCAATAACAGTGACTGTCTGCTGCCTTCTTGTACCAAAAGGAGACAATCATTGCCAAGGCAAATATCTGCAGCATGATGATGACATGGTGTTATTAATGGAGGGAAAGTAAAAGATTGAAAGCTTGGTTAAAATACCTTCATTTTTTTTCTATTTTTTGTGTGTTTTTTGTTACCAAAGCTGGTTGGATGAGGAACATGCAGCCCAAAAGAGAAACATAAAGTGACTGTATCCATAGCAGAACCCTGCTGCTGCCGAATCTGACAGAAATTTACACTTATTGTTAGGACATTAGTGGCAATAACAGTTTCTTCTTTAGAAAAAAGCTTAAGTCACTACTCTACCTCGTTCCATGTTCAGCTGTGACCAACAAGCATGAGAAAGACAGCAGCAGACACAGCGACCAGACCACATGGTGGCACCAAAACAGTGGCAGTGCCTTCTTGTTACGTACAGGTTGATCTGCCATTCTTCTAGATGTGTGCTTTTCAAACCCCCTGCTCCCAGGTAAACATTTTTCTGCTCTTCCTTTATGCATGTGGTCATAATTTTGCCCATTTGAAGTCAGCAACAGGTTGTGGACCACCGGTCCCTCATTGCCTTCAAATACCAGATGATCAATATTTCTCATGGCCATGTTTGTATGGATTGTAGATTCTTCCTCCGTGCCTTTGTTTTTATGAATGGAGAAATTTAAGATGATATCTGTACCCTACAACAAAAACAAGGTTCAGGTAGCTCTTCATATGACTTTGAAAGTGAATATGGTGAATAAAAAACCACAATGGGTTAAAAATCTACCTGGTATTTCTTCCTTAAGGCTCTCTGTACAGAAGATGGATGCTTGTCTAACTCACTGTCATTCACTGGGAAGGTTTCTGCAGAGTGTTGTTAAAATCAAGACACACAAAGAAGCTCTTATTCTGAAAGCATCATGGAAAAAAAACAATGCAACCAAAGTTGATGGAAGTGAGGAGATGAATCAAAGCTGACCCTAATACTCACCCTGTACTTTTTTCATGTGATTTACATGTTGAACTCCTGATCCCATTAATCGAAAGAGGAACGAGATTAGTGTTGCTACCGGTAACGAAACCATCACACTTAGCAATCCGGTGCTCACAGAAACAACCGACAGATCGACGATGCCCACCTCGAATGGCAACTGCATCAGGAACCAAAACAAAACCAGAGGTGTTTGTTACAGATGTAACCTGGCAGTATGTAGCTCACTGAGATCTCACTGTGAACACACAATCCCAATGGTAAAACATAGTAGTGGCAGCATCATGCTGTTGCAGTTCTTTTGATCAGCAGGAACAGGAAAGCCAGTTGTAAATAATGGCACAAGTTTCCAAACCATATTTTGAGGTTTTATAGTCGTTCACTCACCTGGTCATCTATACATGATACTATTACACTGTTTGCGCATGCATAGCCAAGGATGAGAAGCAGGCAAACATTAAGTCTCTGAGTGTGTGTGAAAGAGCTGGGGCTGGGGCAGCTGTACACACTAAGCCACATGTGGAAATCAGCCAAGTAGTCGGCAAACCGCAGCAAAACCATCTGCAGGAAAGCATATGGAGACAGAGAGTCAGACTGAGGCTTAGATCACATCAGGATTTATGTTTGTATCCAGGTTTTGCACCTCAGTAAAATGTATTTCCTGAGAGTAAACACGCAGCATCCTCTCTACTTGGCCGTCACCTTTGTTCACAGCAAGCCAGCACTCACTGATAAACTGCCATGAGCGCGCCGCCGCCTGCCCTGTTTTTACCTGGAGGACAAGCAGTTAAACCATCAAACCTGTTGGTTAGGCTGACAACTATCAACATAGAAAGTGTGCAAAAATGAACTGGAGGTTTTACCTCGGACACAACCACTTGTTTTAGGTACCAGTCAGGAGAGGGTCCAGAGTTGTCATGCCAGATGTGAACCCCCCACACTGGGCCCAGGCTCTCGGCAGCACTGTAGAGACCGGAGACAAAGTTGCTCTAGAGCTTCATTAAAACATCAACGGGTTTGTTTCATTATATGTGACACGGAAAACTGACATAGTGCGGAGAAAACATGAAGGCTGAGGAAATGTTTTACCTCAATATGAAGGTGTCTTTAGTGTTTCTTCTAAACAGAGTGCACCCTGGGGTTTGTAGCTCTTTTGTTTGTGAGAATCCATCTTCACCATACAGAACAATGTAAACCTGCCAGACATGGAAAAAGTTGCCAAACAGAATTCAGAATTAAACTTAATTCAGTTTATACTATAATAGATTTTCCATTCTTGACTATTAGATTTCTAAAATAAAAACAACTCAATCAAGCTATGATCTGTTAGTATTTAAGATCAAAGCGCATGATCATGATAGGCCTACTTTTGCAGTCATACGGGCGGCAGAGCTGAGACCAGTGTGAATGCACACAGCATAGAGGTAGGGGTCCGCTGGGTTGTTGTCAGACAGGTAGTGGGCTCTTTGATTCTCCTTGGACACAGTGTCAGCTCTCCTGGACCAGACCAGTCCTAGGATGTACAGGACCAGAATGATCACCAGAATACTGACAGCAGTCAGATTTCTGGATGCGCTGAAAGATAAAAAGTAGAAGATAGCATCCCTAGCATTTACTGTAAATGCATGTTTGAAATAAAAGATAACCCCTTTATCCCTAGGTCTGTGGAGAAGCTTGAAATTGAAACCCTCCAAAATATAACCATGGATTCTATCTTATGTGAAACTGAGGAGAAAATGAGGAAGAAGTTCACCTTAGGAAGGGATCCAGATCACCAGTATCCTCCTGGCTGCTCTGAATCTGCTGCTGAAACACGGTCAGTGGCCTCAGCCCATAGCAACTAGATAAAAACACAACAATCTTCTTTTGGGCCTTGTCGATGTGTTTGATTTTCTGCAGCTGTGGCCACATACAGTCCATGATTTACCTGCAGTTAACAGCGGAAGACGTGTCTGTTTGGTGTGTCCTGCAGTCATGGTGCGTCCAGGCCCCCTGCTGTCCATCCCAAGACAAACACAGACTGCTGGCCACTGTCAGACTGTAGCTTATCTCTTGGCTTTGTAGATTGCTCCTGGGCAATCTTCTAAAATCGGCATCAAGCAGAGCAATGTGGGCGACACCTGCAGCTAGAAATGTTGCAAGATCATTTCAATTTTTTTACTCTAGAAATTGTTGTGTTGCTACAGCTCTTGTGATCACTCAGACTGTGCTGTCTAGAAAAGCCAGCAGGCTTCAAATGTAGCACTGTCTGTTTAGGAGAAGTTGCCTAAGATGAGTATAATACAGAGGTCACTGTTGGAATCAGAACCTTAGAATAACCTGTTGCTGAGAACCTCCTCTTCTTTTATTCAAACTCAATTTTTTTCCATTTAGACAAACCAATAGTCACTGTCTTAATATGCTTTGATGGGATGTTTGAACTAATGAGAAAACCAGCTGATTGGAGACAATAGCTAATGAAAAAAAGGATGCAGAGAGAGGAACTTCTTACCGTTAAGGTAGGAAGGAGGCAGAGTTAACCGTATGGTGTTGTGCTCCCACCGGTGAATCCTTTGCAGGTGGTGCATGTTGGGAGTTGGCCTCTCAAACATCCTGAGACGACCAACGACCAAGATTTAGCCTCATGTTAAAATCATCACAGTTTTTGACCATTGTTCAATATATTTTGTCTGAATTTGATGTCATAGACCATCACTGGGCATCTCATACTATATGGTGGAAAATATATGGTGAGTTTTAATATGAACATGGCACCCATTTATATTCACTTCCTGTACTTTGATAGCAGGGAAAAAAATATTTTTTGTGCCCTCTACAAATCTGGTCTTAATGGAAGAGTGGCTAAATACAAAGGTATACCTGAAAGACATGAAGCAAACATGTGGATGAAGGAGCTCAGGTGAGGGGAGAACATGATAAACCCTACCTGTCATGCAAACTAACACTCCACATTCATCTGAACTCACAACCGATGAGTTCAGATTAACATGGAGTCAAGGAGTCACTTAACTCCCTACTGCAAAGTAAAGTAGAGGCAGCATCATGCTGTGGGGAATTTTGTCTTGAGCAGTAATAGGGAAAGCTGTAAGATTTAATTCAATATACTAGAAGATTTTCTATTTATTTCATATTATGCAGCCTTGGAAGACAACAGGAGACTAGAGAAGACTGAAGAGTGGATGGTGACCAATGAGCAGGACAGGCATTGTAAATTTACAGCTGGAGCTACAGTGTAGCCTAATGAAACAGCTGGGGTTGTGTGTTACATTGGCTTGGTTAAGCTCCAGATCTAAATCCAACTTGGAAGCATGTGGCAAGACTTGAAAAATAGTCAACAAAAATGTTCATCATCCAAACTGAGCTATCGGTTTTATAAGCAAAAAATAAAAACTAGAGCAAGAATTAACCAAAGCTGGTAGAACCAAACTCCCGAGGGGATGAATCCAAGTGTGTGCCACACTTTTTGGATTTTCATTTGAATAACGCTGTTTTAAAATTGTGTCATGCAAATTTAATTTTAGATTAATGTGAAAAACTTCACAGGATGTGAATGTTTCAGCCAAGCACTGATGTGGTTCTTATTATTCTGATCAGAAAGTTTACCTGAACAGAAACATGATGGGAAAAGGCCTGCTGGATGGAGGCGTGAACGCCACAGTCACCTGAATGGACCGCTGTAGGAGCTGCTGGTTGATGCTGAAGTTGTGGTAGTTGACCCGGCGGCGCTGGAGGATGTACTGACTGGGAGAGCTCTCCTACGGTAGGAAGGTGGTTAAAATGAATTTCTAAAGAGCTTCACATGTTTCCGTTTTACAGACAAATCAGATATGAAATTAGATTGTTAGACACAGAGATCTTCACATTTTGAATAAAATAAATATAAATTAAATAGAGACGACATACCTTTTTTTGTGGAAGCTGTAGCGTAATGTTTATTGGATGAGACAGGGAATGAATTTGGATTTTTCTTCTTGTGCTGCACCTAAAAAGACTAAGATCTACCACTGGTCCAGTCAGCTGGAAACAGGAAGTGGGAGTAAAATCACTTCCTGTATTAACTTGAGGATGACATGAGTCTTTGTGATGATAGTTGTGGCTGAGCTCAGTCAGCACTCTGAGGACGCAGGGTTCCTCCTCTCTCAGCCGACTCCTTTTGGTTTGAAGACTAAAAAGCCTGTGGATCAGAGCAGCTGGCATGTAGATGGAGGTGAAGCCACTCTGGATGATAGTGGAGCTTTGGTTTTGGGTTGAAGTAAGCAAAGTCATAAAGCCAGCTTTAACTTTGTGTACCTTGGCCTCATTGGACAAAATGTACCTCTGGAAACAAATTAAACACATTAAATCCCAGTGAAAAATCAATTTAAAACAGTTAAGTTTTAAAGAAACGTTCATGAACAAACCAGCATCAATTCTGCGGCAGACAGAAGAATCTCCTCTACAAGCTGCGTTAGTGGCTTTGCTGGACCTGCTCCTCCATGTTCCTGCTTATGAATGGTGGGCTGGTTTGGTTCACTGCGATCAGATGCTTTTTTACAATCCTCTATGCCTTGTTTTGTTGGTGATCCTGGCCCGAATATAGTATTGTTACGATTATCTGGAGTTTCAGGTGTGCAACTACAACTTGTGACCACCTGGAGGCAGTATGACAGCAAGTTGATCAGACTGTAGAGCGTCTCCTGGTTGGGAGGAAACCTCTTTGAAACAGATCGAACCTGTGAGGCTACATGCCTGACACTCAATAATGTCACCTAAAGAAAATTAAAAAAAAGGATCAGAGTTGTTTTTCTCCCCCTTTTTGTCTCTCAGATAACAAACGAATCCCTTCCAGCCATTTCTCCTCTCACCTGATTTGTAACTTGTAGAAGTTCATTTAGAATAGAGATGCTGTCAGCCATTGATTGCTAAAATTAAAACAGCATTAAAGCAGCTGCATAAAAACTGATGCAGACAAATCAAAAATTTAATTCAATGTATGTCTGTACCTGGTCACTGCCCTTAAGCTGGCATAAGGTGCAGATCAGCACGTTGCGAGTGTAGCACTGTGCCTGTGTGGTAGCCTCAGCATCATGGCTCAGTCTGTTTAGGATGCTGGTCAGGAGGCTGATGTAGTTAAGGATCTCCACTGGATTCCCAAGCTGCATCAGAGCAGACACGGTCCCCAGACTCTCTGAACTGGAGGCAGAAAGAGGTAATGTAACATGTTAGACTTCTGCCGCAGCAAATGGACTGTAGGTTTGCAGGAATTGGTTGTAAAGGATAGCACAGCTTAACTGTAAGAAAGAAACATGAGAAAATCAATTACATACAACCACACTTTCACATATTTGAGCAATGCTACAACCATGCCCTCAAATAGAGTTGGTACTTTATATAAAATAGCAAGTATTTTATTTTTTGCCCCCAAAAGATCTAACATGTGAAAAAAATCAGTTCCTTCAATAAAAATATAAAGAAAGAACAAAAAGTATTTTTGGATGCCAAAATTATGGTTTGCTTTTTAACTGAAAGCTCTCAAATAGATGCATAAATTAACTTAGAAATGATGATTTAAAAATTTTTTTTTTTGATTTTGGCATCTGCTAAAACATTAACTGGTCTGAATATAAATGAAATCTTTATAATTTTTTAATGGTTAATCTTAATTATTTGGTTTAATCTTTAAAACCTTCCTAAATGCTCTTTTTTTGTATAGAACAGGTTTCAAACCTCTATTTAAAGAGTTATTTTTTTTCTGTCTTCCAGATATGAAACAAATCTCTTCATAAAATGTCATTTTTTTAAACATGCCTTCAGATCCTCCTTTATTCAGTAATGAAATAAAACACAAATATCTAAAATGGCTTCACACTGAACTGTATGGACTGTGTCTCTTACAGCTTTGAGGCAGGATCATGATGAGACGATGAAGAGGAGGAGTTATTTCTGAGGAAGCTGGGTCTGACTCGGACAGTCACAGGACATGGTTTGGTGGCTGAGCCAGTGCTGCTGCATCGGATTTGGGTGTAGATTTTTACTAAAAACAACAACAACAACAAAAAAACAGTAAACCAATTAATTTGATCAAATAAGTGGGAAGAAATCTCAAAAAAGCAAGGTCGTTATATGTTAACGCCTTAGCGTCTGTGCCTAATGTTCACCTTCATAGTCATTGCTGGGGTCACCTGACGGAAGGCTGAAGTAGTACTGGAAGTCTCTTCCCTGGTAGAGTATCCTGGGGGGTCTTTTACCTACACTGAAGCTGTACGTGTACTCTAAGTCCTGTTATATGCAAACAGAAAAATCAACATAAAGAGGATGAGGGATGGTCCTAGAACTGAGGAGCACACTGCAAGCAATTTTCAAGCAATAAAGGTAATAATAGCAGAATGTTAACTGGAAATGGATTTCATTTATGAATCTATTTGTCAAAGAGTTAAATACAGGAGTTCACACCTGCCGTCCTGAGGTACAGAAGATACTGAAGGTTGTGTGTAGCTCCATCCCTTCAACAGGCTGAACCTGGCACGTCATGCCATGTGGGACAGGGTTGGTTTTCAAGAAGAGCTGAGTCCGACCCACCAAATGATTTTGTGACACTGGAAAAAAAAGAAGAAAAAAGAAACTGATGAAATATTTATTTAATCAAAATAAAAGGGAACACCCTTAATCTTGTTTTTTTTTTTCTTTTTACACATGTTAAGACTTACTGGCAGTGACCTGCAACATGTAGATGCTCCTTGGCTTCAGACTGAAGGGTCTGAATCTTAAAAAACTGGAGGAGATTCCTGAGAAAAAAGTGAAGAGTCTAAAAGATGCAGTATTCAAATATAAAAAGAGAGGGAGGTTTGGATTGCACTCTTCATTTCTAAATGCTTCACCTCTGTAAGTGTAGGACTCAAACAGGCCTTGGTCTACGGCATCTCGGTGTAAGTCCAGCAAAGTAGGCTTCTGAATCCGCACTAAAGGTCTGAGGTTCATCAAGTTATTTCCCTCAGTTTTTCGATCTAACTTAGAGTCATCACTTGGACCGTAGCTCTCAGCATTGACACCTGGTGATCATCAGTCACTGAATAAACAATGCTGTTGTACAAACAATAATGACAGCAGTGAGAACATGTATTTGTTTTAACTTTTATTACCATTAGGTCTTCCCTCTGATGTCCCCCAATCTCCTTCCTCCACGTTTGGATACAGAACATCGTAATCATCAGAATCTGCCCCAGATTTGTCTTTTTTTAAGGTAAAATAAAAAAAAAGAAAAGACTTCATAATTATCCAAGCAAAAAAGTGACATGAGGAGCCTCTAATCCAGCATAAAATTACAAAACACACACAAAAAAAACAAAATGACAAGACATGAGAGCATTTTTTGTCAGATTTTTGTGCAACAAAACTTTATATTTTGACAGTACTAGCATGAAAAATCCTCATTTAACCTTTTCTGTGTTTTTTTTTCAAATCAAGCAAGTATATCTTCTGAAATAATGTGACCTTTTACTTAAATAAAGTGACAACTTGTTTTTTCTTTTGACAATTCAATAAAAAATAAGGATTGCAGTCGATATTCCCTTTGTACGCCATACTTCTCAAATATATCATTATAGGATGCGTTGCAGTTATAGATGGTTTTGGTTTTCTAACAGGGAGTCTTTTGGAGAAGATAAAAAAAATGTGACCAATCAGCAATGATAAAACAGAAACCCATTTAAAGTTACAGATGATATTGTTTTCTGTCTCTATGTAGTTTTAGAAAACTTTAAAGTATTAACCGTTTTACTGATCCAGTTAAAATGGGCTTTTAAAGCAAACGTATGAGCACAGATGAGTTCAATATTACCTTAGTCCATCTGTCCAAGACAGATGTAGATTAGATCTGTTTCTGAGCAGAACAAGCAAAACATGCAGCCTCAGCAGATGGTTTGGCTCAACAAAACAGATGAGATCATGATTATAAAAAGGAAAGAGGATGCATTACTCTTACGGAAAAATAAAAAGCAGCTAAAACATCTACAGTAGCATTATGAGGCAGTGTTTCTTTGAGTTCAGTTTGGCTAACCTCGAAAAAATTGACCCTCAGAAGCAGACAAAGAAGGACACGTTAGCAGCAAACTGCATTTAGAGCAGATCTGTTCCCTATTAACAGAAAATCCAAGGTCCAATAGTAATTTATCATTTTATAAAATGAACAACAGTCTGCAGTATTATGAAATTAGGTTATTTGACTTCTGTTGTTCAAACATTTGGTTCAAACTGTTGTTTTTTAAGCAATAATGTGCAAAGACAACGCATAAACTGTCTCAAGTGCAATTAAAAATGTATAAGAGAAACAGGTGAGTTGGGTTTTGTTTTTTTCTTTGTTCAAGGTGCTACTATAAAATATTGAAAGCAGAACTTTAGGCTCTTTGAAAGGCATGCAGAAACAGCACTGGTTCACCCTTTAAGTGGTTTGTTTTCTGCAATAATGCTATAAGACAGTTTGAAATAAAAACATAGGGGAAAAAAGGGTTAAGACGTGGCTTTAGCAGGGGTCTGTGAACTGTAATAGCTTCATAGTGCAAAACCCAAGCAGTTTGTAACTAAAGCTAAAACAAAAACAAATAATAGAAGATTCTGCTTTGACATTATTTACCTGGTTGACCAGCTACGTCATCACCTTCTGTGAAAGAAAGAGGATATTTCCAGTCCGTGGAAGACTCACTAGAAATGCCTTGAAGGTCATTTCTGTCTAAGAGTAGTCTAGTGTCCTGGTCAAGGACAGATGTATGTGAAGGCTCAGAACTTGACAAATCTAAAAGAGAAAGAAACAGAACAAATTGATTGTGTCAAGAATTATATTTTGTGTTCATTCTGCCTTAAAATAACTCACCAAATTGTTCTGGTTTATCTCCACTTTCTACTGATGATGTCTCCCATTCCCTCAGATATAAAGTCTGAGACTGAAGGGAAGACTTCTCAGAAGTCAGGGTGGATGTCGTGGGAGTCTCCAGGATTGCTGCCGGTGCACTGATCTCTACTGTGTGACAAAATGGAACTGAAAAAAAAAATCAAGTGAAGACATTTTTAAACTGATTGAGTTTATTCAAACACGACAACATGCTGAATCAATTTCTCTTTGTTTACCTTCTGCCAGGGGCTTGGATGAAGCGTTGACGAGGTAAAGGCTCCATGTGTAATGGATGAGTTTACTGGGGATGCTACAGTCCTCACAAAGAGCACTGACCGAAAACGACTGATCCCAGTTTACACGATCTCCCTGGCACTGATGGCAGAAAACTGAAACCTTCCTGTACACAACATATTTAGGCCATTGGTAATAACCAGATCGTTGTTTAACCCAATACAGCTTTTAATGCATTGAATCCAGTTCATCAATTGGTATTGCGTCTCCATGCGACTGTATCTTTATTTCAAATTGAGCAAATACCCCGTCAGATGTGGCGTTACTGTGAGGAAAGCCTCCGATGAAGCCGAACGCCCTCTGCTATGGACGGTGAGCGTGAACTGGAACTGGTCAAACTTAGGCTTCAACGAACTGGTAGGAAATCTGAGCAGAGAAGATGAAGTAGGAATGTTCTGGTTGAAACAGGAGCTGGAGATGGATGACACTGGTTCACATGTCCAGCTGTAGCTACAGAGAGAAAAACGGTAATAAGAAGAGAGTCCAACCCCAGGTACTCATAGAGCACAAACAATATTTAATCATATTGTCCTCAATTTTTCTGAGGAAATATTAACCATCTGATTTAAGGCTTCAATGCTCTATAACTGTTTGAAAGAGCTTAATCAGTTTTAGCTAAATTAATCAGAACACAGGTTATGCTACCATTAGTGGGAGCTGCTGTGGAGGGGGAGTCTTACTTATCACAGCTACTGATTCAGTGATGAAGTGGCATTATTATCAGTTATTACTGTTACATTTGAGAACCACATTACATAATTAAACTCTGAGTTGGGACGCTCATGCTACTGAATTTTTGGAAGGTCTTTAGGAACCTGGCTTTGGTGGAGATCCAATTGAATACGACGGTAGGGTAGGGAAAGGTACTAGCTTTCATAAGCTACCAAATGTTGTAACACTACCACCAAAACACAGATATTAATATTATGTCATTGCATTGTCCAACATACTTCTCTTTAAAGGGTTCGATGTGGATCAAAGTTTGTACCTGAGTGGGACGTGAGGGAAGTCTGGATCATAGGATTTCCGTCCATCCATGGTGATCGTATTATTTTCTTTTTCACTAATAAAGAAGTTGGTTCCACCTTGGATAAATGCCACCAGAGGGCTTGGCTTCACTTGAAAAGTCACAGTGTAGTTATTGTACACCACACTGCCAATAACCCCAACCTGCAGAAGACCAAAAACACCACATGAGTACGAATCAGAGATACTCAGTTCTTTAACTATGGGATAGGAATGCAAGATTATTTTAATCATAGAAAAGTCAAAAAGAGTTTAAAACGTTTTTACCTTGAGTCTATAATAGGTTTTGTCCAAACTTACCTTTGCTATGGCTGTGTAGGTGTCATACTGGAGGAGATGGCTTTGTAGAGTGATGCTTTGTCCCTGAGTATCTGTATGAGGCAAGGGAATGATCTGGCCTCCAGAACCAAATAAAGTCCAGGTATAGTGAAGACCTTCTGATATGTCGCAGTCCATGTCTGTCTCAAACGTCACCCCCAGATGGATAACTTCATGCCTCTGCAACTTAACACAGGAATTACATTTATTTTCCATGTTGCTGACCTATGAGATAGTGTTTTAGTTTGATAGAGCCTAAATAGCTGGTACTTGAAGTTTGAGTGGGCCCATGTTTTTGACTGGTGGAGGCTGACAAGGCCTGTCGACAACAAAGACGTGGCTGCTCAAAGAAGCAGAACTAATGAGATTAGATGCAGTCACTTTGACCATAAACTCTCCTAACCTGTTGGAAAACAACACAACCACATCATCATCTGGGGGGAAGAAATGAAGCTCTGCAAAAGGTCGTCTCTAAATTGTGTGAATGAACCTGTGGTAGACATGATGTGTTGAGCTCAGTCCAACTCTGGTTGTTCCATCTCCGAAGCTCCACATGAAGGTGAGGTTGGTCCCTTCGCTGACTCTGCATGTTATTATAACAGCCTGATTCTGGAGGACCGAGGCCTGGTGAACCAACCTGCTGAGCTTCACCGCTCTCTGGACCTCAATGGGAAACGGGTCAGAGGTGACGGACACCTGACCCGAAAAAGCAGCAACCACCACTCTGTAACTGAGTGAACACAGGGTGGTTGAAATTATATTTAAAAATCATTGCTGAATACTGTAAAAGGAAAAGTAATAAAAATAGCTTTAGCAGTGAAACAAATAGTTATTTTTTCTTTAAATAGGCAATAATACAATAAAATAAGATACAATGAAATGCAGTGATCCAATGCGTTCTAAAACAACATGATGCAATGCAACACAATATGATACAAAACAATGTGATGCAACTTTGTACAATCGAGCATTTGACTCCTACCTGCCAGGGTTATTATATCTTTTAGTAATGGATCTTAATGAGGTTCTGGCCCATTTGGAGTCTCCAAAGTCCCAGAAGAACTCTACAGGATCTAATATGTCAGTGGCAGCCAGGAAAGTGATGTCTTTATTTGTGGGATACACTTGCTGCTCTGCATAAATCCTAACCGCTGAGGACAAAATAAAAATAAATCAGCGTTCTTTGGTGAGTAGAGAAAAACTGATTTCCCAAAAAGTGAAGAATATTACTTTAAATCTACACAAGCTGCCTTCACTGTCAAAACCAGAGTTACACTTCTTACCCGTTTCCTCCTCGCTCTGAGCTGGTGGTTTCCAAGTTGAAATATTTTTGGCTTGTAACTTCCTTTTCCCCCTGACACACATTCTCACACATTTGCTCTGAAAAGACACCTGATTTTCAGCTCGCTGCTGAATCACAACAGTCCCGCTGCGGTTGAAAAGCAAAACCACTGTTGCTTCGGCCCCTGCGGTGCAGCTGCTGCTTCTGTGCTTTAGTGTTGCATTCACCAGCAGACAGGCAGTCACATCTGACTCTGCTGAGATGCTAAATGAAACCCAACACGTTTGGTTTGATGTTACCCCACCGGGGATGTCAAAAAGCAGCTCATTGTTACAGTCTTTCATTCTGCAGATGCAGTCTTTGGGATTTTCAGAGCTGTGGTTGGATTCTGCTTCCACTGCGAGCTGCAAGAGCTCATTGTCCTCAGAAACAACATCACCTGCTGTTTGCTGATTGTCAGATACATTCAGGCCGAGGATGAAGAGGAGAGGACATTCAGCTACCTGCAGGAGACACACAGATATAAAGATAATCAAATCTCTATAATATATGATTAAAGGAGAGACTGTTTATATGTGGGATCACGAACCATGACAAGATTTAATTCAATTTGACAATAACTATAAAGCCCTGAAGAAACAGGAAGGAATGGCCTGATTTGACTGGATCTTATTTTACAAGCAGCTCAACATTTTATTTGTAAATGACTGGATTTTCTCAGAGATGGCACATCTCAAAAATGGAGGACATGAGGGAAGTCTCCGTGTTTTATTGTATTATCTGGTCATCTTGCTTTTGGAGACCATTTCTAAACAAAAACAAAATCAAACTGTTTCAACTTGATTTTAACAGCACTGTGCTTTGCAGAAATATTTGTTCTGGTTAAACTGTCTCAGGCTGCGTGTAGATTAGAGCCTAAACACGACAAGAATGAAACCATTTTAGGTTTTTTATTGGTTTGGAAATTTTATTTTAGAATTTAATCCTTTCTTTGGGGACCTTTGGTGCAACCTTTGTGTGTGAAGCTGACTTTTCATTTGGGTTATTAAACAAGCAGACTAAGCTGATTTTTGAGCAAAAACAACAACAAAAAAAAAAACATAGAAAATACAATTTTATTCTATCAAAATTACAGAAACTGAAACTGGCTGCATTTAATTCTTGATTGTTATTCTACTTACTATAGATTGGACACAAAGGAGCCATAATATTCTTATTACTTAAACTAATTCTCATTGTTTAATATAAACAGGATATGGTTTCTTCTTTCCATCTACAGGACACAGAGATTACTTAAAGTAAAAGTATAAATTATGAGGTTCATAATATAATATGATTATGAAAAAGAAACTTTTGATCTGTCTTTTTAAACATCAAATATTAGTTTGATAAGATGATCTGTTTCAGTTCAGTTGTATTGTTTCTTATTTAATTTTAGGTAACACAAAATAATTTTAATGCATGTACACACACACACACACACACACAGACATATATACATATAGATATAGATATTTATATGAATTGACTTGCCCACAGATATTTCTTAAAGCTATAATTTTTTCAATTTTGTTAAGTTTTAATAATAATAAATAAAAAGTGTCCAATTTTTGGTTGATTTTTACATGATGAAAACTTAACCAACGTACTGTAATTAATTTAAATTTGACATAAACGTGTATCAGTCTCAAAGAGTTGAATACATGGTGATACAAGCTTTTAAAATACATTTTTAAAGCTTTATGTAAAACAGATTTTTTTAAAAGAAACAAGACTTTGTAACTTGTAGAAAAGTATATTTAAACAGTTTTCAATAAGCTTGATAGTATATATATATA
>JAUZNJ010085545.1:0-23241 GCA_034780135.1 Jordanella pulchra
AAATAAATGGCATGACTATTGAGTCCAACAACTTAAAGAAAGACTTGGTTAAAAAAATTGGAAGATTTTGAAACAGAACAGAAATCTTGACAAAGAAACCATCTTTATAGCATTTATGCGGCCCACTATGGATAGGGGGAGTGTGTGCCACTTTCCAATATCTCCTTTTAATTTTTCCACTTTTTCACAGCACTACTATCCACAACACTCCAATCTTTTTACGGGAGTGGAATATAATCACCTTGCATCCAAGGGGCTAGTTTTTATGAAATCACCCAGAGCTTTTAGGAAGAACGCTGCACCATTGTGTAGAGCCCCTTCTGTACCTGTGTGGCTCATCGTAGAATCTGATGAAAAATGAAATCTCATCCCTGTAGGGTGGAAGCTAAGTAAACAGGTGGTTCTGTCATGGTGGCCTCTATTCCAGGCTGAACAGGAACCTTAGAAGTATACATTTGCTAAGTATTTCTCCAGAAGTGTAACGCCTTTTAGGCATATAAAAAGAAAAACGAAAATGGAAAAAGAACAAGAGCTCATTCTTTCAGATGGTTTGTTGCTGTTGCATTTAAGAGACATAAAATTATCTGTTACAGCAAACCAATACCCTCTAAAGGCGTTAACGAAGTCGGGCGCGGGCACTGAGCATGAATTGAATTGATGAATCAACAACAACCTTGTAAAGATCTGCTTTGGCTGCAATAAACACACTTTTAAATTAATTAATCTCAGTCTTTGTGGCTTCTTACATTTGATTGCAGCAGAGTGTGGCCCCTCCGTGACTCCCAACAAAACCTCGGGGCCACTTCTTTTATTAGGTCTGTAAATCAAAAAAGCACAGAGACCGTATGCATGATATTTACGATTTAGAAGTTTTCTTTTTGTTTGCATAAAAAAAAAATGAATCATTGTGACCCAGTTTTGACAGAACAATGAATATGATTTAAAAATCACTCATGGTAATGGTGCTAATAATATAATTAGCCCTCCAGTCAAGGTTGGCACCCCAGCTGCAGTCTGAAATTTGGATTAGCATTTTCTATAGTTCTTCAAAAATAATTATCTAATTAAAACCAAACTAAATAAATCAAATCAAAATGCTTTTCTCATCATAGCAAGAATAGCTAACTATGAACTGTAAAATTAAAAAGTCCTTTACTTTTCACTGATGTTGGTCAGAAAACATCACAGTATCAGAAACATTGGTGTGGATTCTGTAGTTTATTATACTGGATATAAACTGCAGATACCCATAATGAAAGTCTGGTATCTAAAAGTCATTTGGAAACAATAAAGGATTGAGATGACACAGAAAGAGTCTCATATATGGCTGAGTTCATCATAGATACATTAGCTTTATCATAAAGCAGGAAACTGTCTGTTTCATCAAAAGTGTCTTTGGATAGATTTAGGAACATCATGTTCAGCTTCATCTGATGCAGGAAAATGTCTTTATTTAAAATCCAAATATATAAAACAGTTTCAGTTTGTTACGTCACAAAAAATGATAAATAAATAGTAAAATATCCTTGTCGTAATGGATTGATCCAGGTTCATTTGGTAGTTTACACAAAGATAAAAACTGCTGGGTTATTGTCTGGGTTACTGGGGTTATGCTTTTGGGACATAAGTTATGAGGGTTTAAGGAGATATTAGGTCAAAAATTGTGACCCAGTGAGAAATAGTGAGAGAGTGAAAAGATAAACATTAATGTATGTCAATGTTTTATGTTAGTGTCTTGAGGTCAAATCAGTGAACACCTTTCTTGACCTTTAATAACCTTAGCATTTTATGTCTTTGGCAGCGTTTGGATGCTAGTGCTATGTTCATGATTTACACTTTGAATCAACAGTTGTTTATAAGTCAATGCAAAAATTGCATAGGCAGGGAAAGGCAAATGTATTTGTATAGCACAATTCTGTTCCTAGACAAAAGTGCTGAAATAAAAGCAGAATAAAAGCAAATATGGAGAAAACAAAAAAAATAGTTGGACAAAAACCTTAAACTAATACTATATCAGTTAACAGTCTAACTGCAACAGTCAAAGGCAGCTCTAAACTAATGGGTTTTCAACTTTGACTTAGAAAAACTAAGACTTTCAGCACTTTTAGTCTTCTGGGAGTTTGTTCCAGATACAGTAGGTAGAGCATAGGAACTAAATGCTGCTTCTCCATGTTCAGTTCTAGTTCTGAGTGTACAAATTTGGATTAAACTAGAAGACCTGAGTGGTCTTTGAGGTTGATCCACTGATAACAAATCTGATATGTACTGAGGTTCTGATCCACTCAGTGATTTATAGACTAACAGAAGGATTTGAAAGTCTGTTCTCTGAGCTACATGGAGCCAGTGGAAGGAATTTAGAACCAGGCTGATGTGCTCTACTTTTCTACTTCTTGTGAGAGTGTTGAATCAGTTTCTTTGGTGTCTCTGTATTCTCCTTCGAGAGTAAGACTGAAAATTTATTATTGCAGATCTAAATGTTTCATGTTCCATGCCTAAAAAAAATAAAAATACATATCAAGACACTATCCCACTAGTGTTTACTTAGTCCTTTTTGAGCCTGGTAACAGTTTTTGTTCTTGTAAAATCAGGAGATATAAATATCTCTGTATGCTGTCACCATCTGCTTGCAATACCTACTCACGCATCCATCAACTAGCAGCATTGGCAGCTTCAGCTCCCACAACAGTTAACTTCCACATTCCTGTTGTAGTCCAACCACTACTTCTGTTTTATCATATGTTCTTTGCACTTTTTCACAATTGATCTTGGACTTTTCCTCTTTCTTTCCACACCTGTGCTGGGGGAATGTACTTCGTTGTTTAAGTACCCTTGTAATGGTAAATACCGAAAACACTTAAGTTTTACTACAAACTTGATCAAATGCAGACCGTAAAACACAAATAATATATAACGGGCCGAAAGGGTGCCAAAATTTAATTGGAAAGCATTTGAATACAAATGGAGTGAGCCACTGGCCAACTTGATTAGGCGCCTTTAAGTTTCAAATGTGAAGAAGGTACAGCTGCTATGGTTAATAAAGGTTTAAATTAGAAAACAAAAAAATAAGGAGGACCAGCCCTCTTTTTGGCTTTTTTTTTTTCAAACAGCTACATATCTCTGGTAGCCACCAGGACATTTGGTGGAAACTTCTAACTAAAATGAATGGGAAATTGTTTCTTTTAATCATCCTACATACTTCTTTCTAAACTAAAGTTCTTACATCAGAGCATATTCTGCACCGTGTTCTTATGTAGATAAGATTTTATTCTCTAATATTTTGATTTGAAAACATCTGAAGGCAGCAGAGTTTTAAGCTTTAAGAAAAGTCTGAACTTCAACAAACATCAAGGTAAAACTATGATATAAGCATTTCCATGGATTTCAGCAGGGTGGCTGATGTAGAAAATATTTATATATATATATTCTAAGTTCTATATTTTATATTAGATGGACTTGTGTTAGAAATTCTGCTGCAGCCTCAGACTGTGAATTTACAGCCTTTTCACTTATTTTGTAGATCTTTTAACTGAAGCAGATAAAAAGCACCCAGCGTTGCTGCAGAATATAGAGGGCATGTTGCTACTGAAATTATTTCAGTTTATCACTGTTTATGTGTGTTGACTAACTCAAAAAATTATATAGCAGCTAGATGCATAATATTTCAGCTTATTTTCTACACTGGCAGGATCCTTTGTGAGAAACCTAAATCAAACAATTATTATTTTTTTCATTCTTTAACCCCAAAGGGTCAGGGTTATGGGAATTAAAGACTGAAAAACTTCCATCTCTCCCAAGGCCTTATCCTAATCCTGATCTAGACTATTTTTAAGGGACAGTGTGTAACAATTTTGCCTTTTTAGTAGCAAAAAATTAAGTATTGTTAAAATAAGAAATGTTCTGTGAAAGTCTAATAACATGACATCAAAAATGAAAGCATTGTCATAGCTCAGAATTAATAAACACATAGCGGGCGTGGCACCCATTGGGAGACGCTGTGTTGTCTCGCCATTTTTAATTCAACTGAAAGGGGACAAAGTCTGCTTCTATCTCCTTGAACCAGTCGGCCCTTAGCAGAAGGCAGCTTAATCTTAGCCTTGTTCTGCTGGAGGTATCTTACTGTTCAAAGGGAGTTTTCCTCTCCACTGTCACTGCATGCATGCTCATTGTGAGCAATTGCTGAAAAATCAATGATTGGGTGCAATCAGCTGTTCTTAGATAGAAAACTTGACTGTTTGATCTGGTTGAATTGTTTTATAAAGTGCCTTGAGATGAAATTGGGAATTTGTGCTGTATAAAAAATTAAATTAAATAGAAAAAATAAAAATTGCAAAAAATTTGAAAAAAAAAAAATATCAGAAAACTGCATTTACTCAAAAATCGTTATTGGATGAAAATATTCTTCAAGGTTTCATTTCTGGATTGTGTTTCTTTTTTCACATTTCTATTTACAAAGCAAGTTATTTAATTACAACAGTATTAGAACAAAATTCACTCCATCAAATCCTGATATTAGCTGTTCCGGAACCGAGAACTTGGGCTGCACGGTGGCACAGTGAGTAGCACTGTTGCCTTGTTTATGCTTGTGTGGTGGTGTTATTATTCTTGCACATTGAAATGTATAGTTAATCGGTTTTACTTTTATTTTTTCTATATTGCATGTTTATAAATAAATATCCAGCAACAATACTCTTCACTTACAATGGCCACGTATGTTCATATGTGGCCATGGTTCATATGTTCATATGCTTTTAATCAGTTGGCAACTTTATATCAGAGACCACAAAAATCACATGTGGTGTTCCCCAAGGCTCCATCTTAGAGCCCCTCATATTCAGTATGTACATGCTCTCCGAAAGCAGATCTGAACTAGAAAAGCGCCGCCCCCAGTTGAGATCATTGAGATCAAAATGAGATCATTTCTCAATGATAAAAATATTTCCTAGAATTTTAGAAAATTCCACCCAGCACTTTTCAAGGTATTTTGAAAAAAAAAAAAAAAAACAGCCAAACAAACAAACACAGATGAAAACATAACCTCTTTGGCGGAGGTAATAAACATCAGAAGTTAACATAACCGTGCAGATGATACTGCTGTTCATTAAAATGTCACCATGTGATATGGATCCATTCCAGCTCTGGGTAAATGCAGAGAAGAAGTCAAAGCATGGATGGGACAACATTTCCTTCAACTTAATAAAAAAAGAAAAAAAAATTTATAGTTTTTTGACCAAAAGTAGAGCTTTTAAACACTTATGTTACATGTTTTTATTACCTAGAGAATATTTGCAGGTTTAAAGGTCTAATGCCTCAGCAGGATCCTGAAAAAATAATTAATGTGTTCATCTTTAGTAGAATTAATTATTGCAGCTGTGTCTTCACAGATCGACTTAAAGGGAGGATCAGACAGCTGCAGTTGATCCAGAATACTTCTGCCTGCATCGTCACTAAAAATAAGAAAGGAGTCACCTTACTCTCTTTATTTGTTACCTCTATAATGTACCCACTCCTTCAATACTTTGATGACGATCTTACTTTTGCTAACTCTGAAAGTTTAAATGGATCAAAACAGTCTAAACTCGGTTCAGGATTTATAGTTACATCAGATGCAGCCGCTCCTTCTGCAGGTAAACCAATCATATTTGGAGGAGTGCCAATGAACTTATTTTTAATATAATCAATCTTATTTATAAAGAATCCCATACAACCATTACTGCATTGTGATGGATCAGCAGAGCTATGGCTCTGGGGGAGTTTGGCAACTGCATTAAAAAGAAATCTAGGATTATTCTCTTGCTTTATGAAGGGTCATTTTATACAACAGTAAACTGTTTTTCCAGACCGGGTAGGATTCCCGTAGGAATGTAGAGCACCATTTTCTCTGCAGGTTCTTAGCATTTTGCTTTTTTAAGATTTTCTTTTTTAAAGGGGTTACGGTGTCTAAGGCAGTACACAGCGAACTAGTCACTCCATCAGCAAAATCATCAACTTGTAAAGGTGAATAAACTGAATTTCGGTCCTCTGCAGTACTGTTCAGTGATACAGAGGAGAAAAAACGTGGAATAGCTTCTTTAAAATGTATAGCTGTATTATCTGATAGTGATAGCTAAAGTAAAATCTTTTGGGCGAGGAGAACTCTGTTAAAGTGATTTTAAAAGTTACTGGTAAATGGTAAATAATTGAAAGTAAACAAAGAAACAGCCTTGGAGAAATCCAGCACAATCCAGCCATCATCAGGTCATCTCATTTCACCCTAGACAGTCAATAAGTGTGGAGGTAGGCGCATCATGGTTACCAGACTCTGTTTACACATATGAATGGATGCCATCTACCAAGATGATGAAGATGAGAACAGATGTATCATCCAGACAATGATCCTAAACACACAGCTAAGAAAGCCGCTAATGAACATTTTCCCTTAGAAAACTGCTGCAGGTGTGTATGGGCTCCTTCCTCATCTTCTGCCAACCTTTGTTTTTTGTCTTTTTTTGCTCTGTAAGAAGCTTAGTCCGAGTTTGGGCTAAACTCTTGTAATCTCTCCTAAACCCTACTTATACAGAAAACTTTCAGGGTTCTCAGAGGAGAAATCAACTCAAATGCTTTAGAAAAGACAACAAAGAAAAAAGGAGTTTTTGATAAAACTGTTGTTTTTTTCTGCTGGAAGAGGGATTAGCAGAGGTTCAGCTAATCCATAGTGACAAAAATAACATCTGTTCGAAAGAAAATGGTTCCATGTGGAGTAAAATACATACATTTAAGAGCTTAGTGCAGATTTAGCTGAAATGAAAACATTCTACTCAGAACACGGTTTTCTTAAAAGGTTGGTTTCAATGTAGTTTATATAGTGTAGTCTGTCTAGAAGTTCCAAATTTTGGGCATTTTCTTCCTAAAACTATTAGAAACAAACATTTTCTAAAATGTTCTTAGAACATCATGAAGGTTCCCTACAAATCATTGCTAACTGTCTCTGGTTATTATCTCCTTTTTGTGTTGGATGACAAATCTGAGCATTTCACTCATTTTAAAGCTGCATTTTGTGCCTGTTCGGTGATTCTATTCCAGACAAATGTCCAAAAAACTAGCCTTGTGTTTGTAATACAGTAATGATAACTCATAGTGAGGATTAGAGCCTCACAAACAGATCAAATCTCATGAAGAAAATGTGAATCTTGGGGCAGGAGCTGCTTTGTCCAACCAAGCGTGAACATTAGAAATCTGGAATATCGATTAGACATTTTTAAATCAATTTATTTTTTAAATTTTAAGTTTTATGGACAAACAAAACGTATGTTTGGTGCTGTTTTCCAGTTCTCTGTTAAAAAGCCCTCAAACAGTGAATCTACTGTGGAGTTTTATTCTCTATCTGCTGCTTTTAAACGTTGCTGCTTCTGTATTTTGCTCCATGCTCTCCTTCCCATCACTGAGACGATATAAGACATGACCTCATGGAGATTATCTCTGAACCTTTATTAGGATAACATGACTCGTCATTCTGGTGGAAACATCTTTGAACCTAAATTAACCTCTTTGTTTTAAGACCGATAATTGAAAGCAGACGTCATCTGCAGTCCTTCCACACAGCGTCTGGTCTTGTTGAATAAAATATGAGCAAAATGTCCATATTTTAATGCTTGATGTAGTTTCTCTCTAAAAACTAGAATTTCCCTGAGTTTAGGTGTGAAATTCTGATTCTTCTGAATAATTTTGCATGATTTCAAAAGGCTTGAAATTGAACAGAATTGTTCTGTTTTTAGCGCTTCCTTACAAAGAAGAATTTATTAGCATTAGTTGAGCTTGTGACATAAATTCAGATACTACTCAAACGTTTAGCAGTAGCTACTTCTGTGGTTATGCTGCTATTGGTTTAAGCTGCTAGAGGAAATACTAACTATCAACTAGAGAATGACCAAGATTTCTTTTTCTTTTTTTTACATCCATTGGCCAATTTTTGAAGCCAATAATGCTTTTTCTTCCTCTATTTACATAATAAAAAGGGCACAATGGCAACAAATGTTACACAAGTCATAGCTACAGCAAAAAATAAAGATTTAAATTAGATTGACTGATATCAACATGGTAAATAAATGCCACAGTATCAGCTGGCCAATGTGTCTTCTAGCTTCAGTACTGCATTTAGCAGAATATCAATTATTTGTAATGGAAACTCAGCCACTGAAACACACAAAAATGTAGGAATAATCACTAACCAAAGTAAAAACTAGAAAAGAAAATCAGGAGGAAAACTCTAAAAAAAAAACTGATACAGGCAAACATAGAACTAACTTCCAAAATGATAAATGAAAACAGAATCAAATGAACCCCAAACCACGACATAAAGTGGTGCAGTACACTGCTCACAAAATAAAAAGATGAAAATAAGCCATCCTAGATCTCATTTCATGAAATATTCTCATTAAAAAAACTTTATTATAAACTGTGGAATCGACAGAGAAGAAAATAACACAAAAGCTGTCAATGTAAATTCAAAATGATGACACCACTGAGACCTGACTTTGGATTCATAGTCAGCATGAAACTGAACGATAACATGACAGGCTGGTCCAACGTCTGCGAATATTCCTGAAGACAAGTCAAAATGAGGCAGAGTAGTGTAGAAGTACAAGGGGAAAAACTCCAACTTTGTCATATTTTCCATGTTCTGTGGAAGCAGGTAGAAATCTTCTCTAAAGAGAAATCTATGGTCAGATATTAAACTGATGAGTATTTAACTGATTATAAATAATGTTCTATGAGCTGTTGTAATAACAAATGTTGAATTACAGGCTTTGGAAGAAACAAAATGACCCAATCTATGAATAATGGGTCAACATTAAAGGATAACTGACCACTAAGGTGTAAACAAAAGACCCTCAGCGACACCCTTTCAGTTTATGGCTCTTTGCTTTTCAGACAGTTGATCTTCAGGAATTTTGGAGGGAAAAAAACTAAACATTACAAGGCTTGTAGAGCTGAGCTTCAACTGCACTTCATGGCTGTGATTTACTCTGTTATCAACATCCCACCTGAAGACTCATCATTACGCCTGAGTGACAAGATGGCAGACTAATATCAGAGACGGCTTTCTAGCTCCCAGAAGAGTCATGCAGGCACCGCCTGCTCCAGTAATTTACACTTATCCACACAATGCAGACATTTCAGGAATGTTTAGCTTTCACGCACAAGTGAGTCCCCCGGTCCTTTATGCGATTTGCAGAACTGCAAATCTATGTGTTGAGGCGATAAGGATGGAGCTCGATAAAAGGAAAGTATGGAGCATGTCTGCAGGTTGGAACCAACTAACCCAATTTCATAGAAGCTGAACAGTCATCGTCATTGATCAACCAGTCAATGTAAAGTCCTACAACTTTATAGGGAGTGAATCTTGTTTCATTATTGTTGTAAGTAAAGAACATGTTTTGTGAGTAAAAATGTGGATGAAAATGTTGTTCAGAAATGAAGCTTTGAAAAAGGTTTTAATAGAAAATGAAAGGTTTTGAGAGTAAATTTGCTGTTTCTCAGATTTTGTTTTTTCAAATTTATGTTTTTATATATTTTAAAGAAAAATGTTTCTACAAATTTTATTTTGTCCAAAGAAGGAAACATTTTAGATTTTGTTTGCGTTTTTGCCCAATTTTTATTCAGATGGATTTTTATTATTTTTTTTTAATTCTATTTTATGGGCCAAGTTTTCTTTACTTCTGGGCTTTTCTCTGGAAGCAACTACACCCTCTGCAGGGTTCTCGAGAGTTTGCCCAACAAGTTGACATATTATGTCGTGGACCTGGATAAAGCATTCAACCATGTCCCTCTTTGTCCCCTGCAGGCAGCACTTCAGCAGTATGGAGTTGGAGGCCCTTTGCTAGGGGCCATCCGATCTCTATAAAAGCGGAGCAGGAATTTAGTCTGCATCGCCAGCATTAAGTCGCACTTGTTCCCTGTGCATGTTGGGCTCCAACAGGGCTGTCACTGATCCTTTACACAACCTCAATGGACAGGATTTCTAGACGCAGCCAAGGGACGGAGTGGGTCCGGTCTGGGGACCAGCGGATCTCATCCGTGCTCTTTGCAGACAAGTCCTGCTGGCCCCCTCCTTCCAAGACCTACAGGTGCACTGGGGCGGTTTGCAGCGGAGTGTGAAGCGGCTGGGATGTGAATTAGTTCCTCCAAGTCCAAGGACATGGTTTTCGACCGGAAAAAGGTGGCTTATCGGTTCCTGCTTCAAGTGGAGGAGTTAAAGTATCTTGTTCACGGGTGATGGAGCTGTAGATTGATAGACAGAGCGCTGTGGCTGCTGCTATAATACAGACGGTGCATCGGTCTGTGGTGGTGAAGAGAGAGCTAAATGAAAAGACAAAGCTCTCGATTTAACAGTCGGTCTACGTTCCTACCCTCATCTATGGTCATAAAATCTGGATCATGATCCGGGATATAAGTGGCTGAAATGAGCTCTCCCTTAGAGATAGGGTGAGGAGCTCGGTCGTTCGGGAGAGGCTCGGAGTGAAGCTGCTTCTTCACATTCAAAGGAGTCAGTCGAGCTGGCTAAGACATCTTTTTTGGATGCCTCATTCTAGGTACGGCCCAATGTGAGGAGGTCCAGAGGACCACCCAGGACTCGTTGGAGGGACTGTCTCTTGACTGGCCTTGGGCCTCCCCCAGCAGAACTGGAGGAGGTCTCTGTGGAGTCTCTGCTTCCCCCACGACCCCGCCCAGATGAAGCGGGAGATGACAAGAAGACGGATTTCTATTGGTCTGCTGGAAGTTCGCAACAACATTTTACTAGACTCTACATCTCACCTGAAGCCTCTAGCAGGATTCTTTCCAGAATTTTCCATTATTTCATTTCTTTTATCTTCCCCGAAGGAAACAACTCCGTCAGCATGAGGAGGGGACTGTTCATCCCACCTCTGCTGTGTCCTTTATGTAACTAGCGGTGGAGTTACTAGAGCCCAAAGTTGCTGAAGGCTTCATAAAACTCCTCATATACACTTATGGTTAACAGTCATTACTTATTTGCACATAGCACTTGCAAAAAAGAAACCAGGAAGAAAACAGCAAAACATATGAAAACAAATGGAGCAAAGAGGCCAAAAAAAGAAAAAGAACAGGAAGCTACACCAGGGAACGGCTCTTAGTGACCAAAATGGACTCGCTTCTTTACTGCAGCAGCGACTAACAACCGACAACTGCCAGCAAGCTTGACGATGACAACCAGTGAGTATCACTGGTTTATTTATGCTACACAGCATAAGAAATCCATCAATTAGGTGTTTTTGTTTTTCATGTAGAATTTTAAGAAAAAAAACATCAAGCTTTAAGGGGTTCTTTAGTCTGTGAACATAATTCTCATTACAACATTTCTGAGGTTTGCAAACTAACATTTTAGGGACAAAGTAGAAAGACCACGCTATATGGCTTTTGCTAAACTCCATTTCTTATAGCTACCCTACAGCTCCTCCAAAGTAACAGCCGTCCTCCAGGCTGCTTGTTGCTTGAATTCAGATGATGTATTAAACTCAGGTCTGTGAGACGTTCTCAGCTCTTTTATTTCTGTGAGAACAAAAGGGGTTTGCGTTCAGATCTTCTGTGCAATACTTAGAGTTGTTCTGCTGTATAAGTCCAGATAAAACACATTGCAATTTAAAAGGCGGAGACATACATCAGATCATTCAACACTTCACTTAATAAAACAAGAGTAAATACAAAAATATGTTTATTGAAAACACTAATTTCTTTTGAATCATCTTTATTTAACAAAAGTATATTTTTCCCCTCTGGGTAAGGAGCAAATAGCTTACATGTTATTGGTATTAGGAAAACCCAACAATAGAAGGATAGCACAAAAAACCCCACAATACATGAAGAAAAAAAAGAGAAGAATGCGTGGATGTAGCAGGGGGAAAAGATCCGATGGCAAAACAGTGAGTGAACACAAATCACACGGAGACAATAATTAGAGTGATTCAGCTCTGCAGCTTAAATAGGAAAGATGGTGAGCTCAAGACAAAGATCCAAAGGAATGGAGTAAAAATACCAGAGCTGTGGGTTTGACTTCAAACAGAGAACATTAGAGGTAAATATTAGCCGCCATTAAACACCCTTAGATCCTTTAGTCACACACTGCAGCGTTGCATCGTGGTAAAATCAGCAATAGTGAAGCTGGATTAAACCACTACAGGTGAAGTGCTGGTGAAATCCTCCCTTTCTGTTCAATGCGAATGCTTTAGTTAACTGCGAGTAGAGCAGGGAAATATTAGATTTAAATCAGTTTTCTGGAGAAACGTTGCAATAATGCAAATTCAAGTATTATTTTATAAAGTGTTGTTTGAGGTTAGCATCCACCCCCCAAAAAAAGAAGAAAAAAAAAAAGAATTAAAAAAAAATCATAACCAAAATTTCCCTAGAAATGACAAAGGTCCAATCGTTTCGGAGGCTGGCGCTCTGGTTTTAAATTTAAGGTTCATTGTGGAGAGTAGAGGAAGAAGCATCATCATCATCATCATGGAAAACTAGCGAACTAAACGACAACCATCTGCTGAATGGAAAAGTTTTGGATTAGCACAAATATTTTCCTTTCTGATTGCCTAATAGCTTATCTTTCCATTTCAAAATTCAGAGTAAATCTCAATGTTTTTACACCAAATAAAACTTTGCTAATTCTTAGCAAGCTAGTTAGCTTAGCACTGAGGCTATAGACAGGAAGAAACTGCTTCTGGAAAATATTAGCGGAACAAAACAAGTCAAGCAGCAACAGATGATGTGCATTACAAAGAAATGTTTGTACTGTTTAAAACAAACAAATGATTCAACAATATATTTCAGAAATGTTTAGTTCTTAAAACCAATAAAACGCTTGTTATATACCTGCGCTTTTGCTTCATTGTAGTTCACTTAATATTAACTTGTTAGAATTAGAGTATTTTTTTACTTTTTCTGTTATGTTTTCTTATTGAGATAAGAACGTTTCACCAAATGTTGATTTATACATTACTGAGCTGCTCTATAGAAGCAAAGACAGGAAAAGGATTTTAACATTTTAGATGATTTTGAAAACTGTAGATACAAACAAAGAAAATAGATGTTTCTTTTGGAGATCCATCAATCTCTAGTAATTGTATTTGGTTCAGTCAATGTTTGTATGATGGCCTGATATTAGTGATCTACGGAAAGAGATTAGTGCCACTGTTGACACAGAAACAAAGCAAAAACATCAAAGGGCTGAAAGTAACTAATCTTGAAATTTAGAAATTAAACTCAGAGATTAAAGACATCAGAGATGAAAGTCATGAATCAAAATTAACATTATATTTCCAAGACTAGAGACAGATTTCTGAGGTTAAACTCAGATTTCTGCAATAATTCAATGGGGAATTTTTCAATTTAACTAAAAATGAACAAAACAGAATTCTAAGATCAAAGAGAAATATTGATTTTAAACTGAAAATTATAAAAGGAAAATAAGAATAAAAATTGAAAAAAAATCTGAACTCTGAGATCAGTCGAAATTCCAAGCTTTTCATCAGACTTCTGATAAAAAGACAGAATTCTGTAATTAAGAGTTTAAAATTCGAGATCAAAGTTAGATTTCTGGGATCAAGGTAAGAATTTTAAAATCAAACCGAGAAATGAGATCAAATTCAGAATTTAAAAATCTCCACATTTCTGAGGAAACTAAAAAAAAAAAAAAAAAGTTATGTGGAGATCAAAGTCAGATTTCTTAGAAATTACGAATTCTGAGAATAAACTCAAGATAATAGAATGAGATGGTCTGCAAGTCTAATGGTTCTTCACTTTCTGTTTATGAAACCTGTGGATGTTTTAGATTCTCACAATTTTTAGTGTAGAACCGTTTGTGTTACCGTTCTTCCGGCTGCTCTGTTATTTAGGGATTCCCACAGCCTGTAACTGGTCAATGTTGGACCATATAGAAAACAGGAAGTCACTGTTGTCTAGGCAAAGCCTCATCAGTGCATTTGGGGTTAAAACAAAATACATTTAATGTGACTTTGCTTGTACCGTAGTAGTTCAACAGTTGGTTGCAGATGGCCAAAGAAATCTGTGTTGGCTTTTATATCTTTTTTAATGCTACATTAGGTGCTGGATAATTACAAATTAGACTGTTGCCTCATGTATAGAGGACAGCACAAGCAAAACTTAGTTTGAAAACTTCAAGCTGAAACACAGACAAAGTGAAAAATATAAATTGTCCAACTTTAAGCAGATAAGTTAGTGGAAAATTTACAAATTTCTTCCTCTAATTTTCAGAAGCAGGACATTTTTACAATTATATGCACTTTTAAAGTTGAGTGAAATTGTGATCAAATGAATGAATCGTCTTGCAGCTGCTTTATTTTCTGACGAATTCAAAACTCTAACCTTTAAAACTGGAGCAGTTTTTGTTCTAATCCCCTCAAACATCAAATCCGAATCAGAACTGGTGAAGAAGGATTCACTGGCACTGGGATGCCATCTTTAATTTATCGTTAACTGAAAAATCTTGTTAGCACACAAAAGTTTACAAAATGTACAAACAAAAGAAATGAACCAACCAAAAAACAAAGCAAAAGGAAAAGAAAACACATTCAAATGTCTGGAAAAAGAAAACAGTTGCTTTGACCCTTAAAACCTGCAGAGGAGACAAAAAAAAAAAACAAAAACAAAACAAAAACCTTAAAAAGTGGAAGTCCAGAATAAAATGTATAGCTGCACAACTTGGCAAACCTATTTCAAACTCTTTGGCAAGAACCGTCAGCAAAATATACACTTATGTTTTTTTATTCATATTTTCATCAATATAAAAATTCAAATAGAAAATCAACACAAGACGTATCAAATTTCATGTCTCCTAGAGTTTGTTACCTCACAATAAAATGTCAACATCAAAGGAATTATGCCAAAAATGGCTATTTATATTCATATATCTATATTTATCAGTACTACAAAAGTCCAAGCCTTGATTTACGCAGAAAGGTGCTGGTTCTGTACAGGACATTCAGGTTTTAATACCCCACACATTCATCGCTCACATCTCAACCACAACAAGTCTGAGGAGGGAAATAAAATAAAAAAAGGCAGAGTACCACATGTGACGTTGGCTTTAAGTCGTCTAATGTTTATCCATTTGCTATTTCCTTGTCACATGAAATCATTTAGCTCCGCCTCCAAGGCGGCGGCCATCTCGTCTGCTTCCGAGCTGCTGCCTTCCTCTTCCTCATTGGAGTCTTTAGAGGACTCGTCGGCAGAGTCCTCCTTTTTCTCCGTGTCCTCGTCGTCCATTCTGGCTTCTTCGAGCTTCCGTTTGTGACCCCTGGACCAAAATAAAAAAAATAGAACAAATGATTCAGAAACAGAATGGAAAGGATTCGATTTTTGTTCATAATCAGAGAATTTTAATAAAAATAATACAATTAAAGGTTTGTCGCTCTTTTAGACTATTTACCACTTCATTCGAAGTGGATGCTAACTGTGACATAGCTCTTTGTTTTTAGCGTAATCCAAGAATTGATGCAGGGAGAGACTTTGTGCTTTTAAACAGGAAGCTAACTGGGCGCCATTTATGCGATAACCTCAGGAGTTTATTCAGCGTTTATCTTAATAAACAGAACAACATAAAAGTCATCGAACAGTTAAAGTAATCCCAATTGGACTCCCCTACTCTGACCTACTTCTAGATTAAATACTGCTTAAGAAGGAAAAGCGCCGCCCTCTAGAGGACTTTGGTAACATTAAAACATCATTTTTTTTATTGGACGCCATCTATACATCAAATGGAACACATTTTAATCTAATAAATCACCAATTAATCCTGAATCAATTACTTGATTACCCCCCTTGTATTAAGTAATTATGATTTTGATGATTTCATCAGACATTTAATCATTAATCTTATAATCTAATGAAACATTTTATAATAGAATCATGTAATACATAAAGAATTTGTTCCAGTCTGATATTAATATTGGATATCGATATAATATCATCACAAAAACTAATTTAGTAATATATCTAAAATCTAAGATATTAGCACACTGATGGAAACGATCCCCTTCTGTTCAAAGTTGATGTAATTCATTGGTTCATAACAAATGGGTTACATAACAAAATAAGTGATAAAAGAAGACACGATTTGTGCAGAGATATCAGGTCAATAACATTAAATCTAGTCTGATACACTGAAGTCTTTTATATGGTGACAAAATGGAAAACAAAACAAACTTCAGGTGCATTGATGCTTTTTGACAGTATAGGTAGAGAAAAGACCAAACTACACAATTTGTGGTAGTGCGCATTCAGCACATGTTATTCCCTTGAGAATCCAACATGAAATTAACAAGAACTTCTTCCCCATACGGGGCTGCATGCGGCGTCCAGCCAATTACCACCTCCACCCCAAGCTGAGGCAGCTCACAGAGGACCGACGGGAGCTGCTGCAAGCACAAACGATCCAACGTTTCATTAAAAAGCAGTACAGTGGCAACCATCTCTCACTCAAATTCATTTCAAGACCAACAGATTTAAAAAAAAAAAAAAAAAGGCCTGAAAAAATGGTTTTAAAATTTGTCTTTCTGAGTACAACATCCGTCCCTTTTTTCTCATTTAAAATAAATGTCCAATAAGAACCCATCATAGTGTTTGCTTCATGATAAACTGGCAGCTAGAAACGCATCTACTCTGTAACGGCCAGAGGCATGAAGCTCGGGGACACGTCACACAGTGGCATGATAGGAGTTTCAAATCTACCGGCCTGCACACATCCAACGCGCCGCAGGATGTCTGGGTGCAGCTCGATGCCTTTGGATGTTCAGGAGTGCTTGAAAGTTTAAATCCCCTTCATGAAAGAAAATGATAAATTCCTACAAGTAATTCAAATGTAACAAAGCTGGAAAACAGTGAAAATACTAATTCAAGTACCTTGTTCATGAACAGGTGCAGACGTTTCCTGAACATTACAGAAAAAAACATGATTTGCCTCAAAGTGTTGATCTGTCTGTCAGAATCAATATGATGATTTACATTGTTTTATTATTACTTTTATCCATTTTAATTGATTTTACTGGCAGCTGATTTTCTTTCAGGACATGTAAACTTTCAACACAATGGTAAATTTAAATGCTCTGACGTCCAGAACGCGTCTGAACGCACCATCAAACAAACAGGAAGTCAGTGGGTTTTTTTTTTTTACGGATGAGCTTGGAGGCGACACAGAGGATTTATCTTGTCCTTACAAAAACCCAACTGGTTAAAAGGTAAAAAAGCATGAAGAACCTTTTCAAAGTTTTTGCTTAAAAGGTCACCTGGGTCATTTGTCTGTGTTTAAATTGTATAATTTAATATAAATATGACAACCAGAAAAGAAAAACGGCTCTAACATTCATACTTGGCCAATTATCAGAAAAGTAACAAAACGAAGGTCCTACAGCTCCAAAAAGCCCAACGTTGTGATAAAACATCAAGCTCCCGATTGCAAGCTTTTATGAAAGAATCGGTGGTCAAATTGATCTTATACTGGATATTTGAACACAAATATGATAGCCAAAAAAGAAAAAGGTTGTTGATTTTAATTACTTAAAATCAACCCCAAGATCCCAGACTGTGTAGTTATACATTTCTTATAGTGGATGACATCTTATTTTCCTTTAAATTAATAAAAGGTTTTTATTTCCAGCAGATGTTCAACATTAATCAGACATTTCAGTGGTTGAACAGGACTGACTCCGACATAAAGGATCAATCTTCACTCCACACATGAGTTTTATCCGTTTTATCCTTTAACACCGGTAATAGTAACAGTCCACCTGGTAATTTTTCTCTTTATCAATAAATCTGTCAAAAAAATTACTAATGTGTGAAATATTTTAGCACTTTTTAGGACAAGTATTACTTTTAAAATCTCCAAAGAAACTTTTTATGTTATAAATATTTAAATTATGTGAAATAACAAAAAAAATCTTCAATTTTCAGCATGTTTTTCTTTTACAAACATCAAATATGAACAGATCTAAAAAAATTTGAGATGATAGAGAAACTTCTTTTAACTATAATCCATATTCACAAGCAGTTACTTTGCCTGAATGATTTCATTTAATTCCTACAGCTTGATAAAGTCCAGAAATACTCAGGAGTTTTTATTGACACTGCTGTTTGAAGCAGCTTGTGTCCATTGAAGGCAGAGTCCAACTCCACACTCCTCACACATCCAAGCTCTGGAATACATCAATAGCCCAAACGGTCGAAGAGTTACGGTGAGTCAAAAGTCATTTTCTGTCGCCAGCGACAGCTCTGGTTTTAAGGGGTTAGGCTCTTAAACCCCAATTTATAAAACTTCTTCTCTTTCGTTTGTAAGAATAATCAACAACTGTAGAAAAAAGGGGTGTATTAAATTAGTTTCCTCTGTGGTTTTTAAAAAGTAATCAGAAGCAGCTACAGCCTTGGGTTGGAGACTACCAATCACACAAGGTAATCGGTGCATCTAAGCCCATGATATCCACCCAATAAAAGGCCTTTTACACCCAGATTTCAATCTTTTCATTTGCTCAGCTACACTTACAATCCGTGGGAATCCAAACTGACAACAACAACAACCCCCATGTCTTAAAACTGAAGCAAAAACAAAACAAAAACAACCAAACAAACACATTTTTGAGCTTAGATACAAAGTTTGAGCAGATTTTTTTTCCCGAAGCGTGTGTATTATCTAGAGGCGCACACAGTGGACACATTTCCAATCAAAGACAAACAATGTCTGCCATGTTGCTGCAAACAAGCCACTTATGGATAATGATGAAGCTGAAAGATTGAAGGGAAAAAAAAAAAGCAGGGAGAGCGAACATTTGTAGGTGGATAAAAAAAACCCTTTGATGTGGCTGTGAGCAAACATGCCATCCCTCTCTCCACTCCAGCTTCCTCTGTCACATCCTGTGCAGAGTGGCTGATTAGCGGGATGCTAATGAGGTGTGTGGGGCGGTTATTGTGGAGGTCCGACAGGGCCCTCCTCATTAGGCCGCGCCACTGTCAGACAGCCTCACTAACCTCCCACAGTACAGCTAGGCTTCTACCCTGCGTTCATTAAAAGGTTAGATGTCGGCTAATATCAGCGAAGAGGGCTGGTGACATGGGGGGGGGGGGGGAAGAGAGATCCCGCGGATTGCTTGGGAGGAAAATGATTCTTCAAACTAACAGTTTTCACTGCTGAGGCGGAACGTCGAGGCCGAACGCCTCACGTTCCAAACGCCGTCGCTGGATTGTGGATTTCCCACAATCCTTCTGTTTCCAAATATCACTAGAGGAGGCAGCAGGGGGCAGTGGTGGGGGCGGGACCCTCCTACTGCTATTTGCTCTGGATCATTACACCCAATCTCTCCCCTCTGTTATTAATCCAACCCCCCACCGACACACTAGAGAAGCTTCCCTCACGTCTGCTGATCAACTTTCAGACATAATCTAGATTGCGACGCAGGATGAATGCAGATATTAACAAGATCATTCCTGTTTAAGGCATTTTTAAAAACCCACCATTTCTAAAGTGAGCTAAGATTGACTATTCAATTAAAAGTGTCTTTGCATAAATGAAATCAGTCAAAGTTTCTTCATTAAAACTTTGTTTAAAGAAGCTTCAGTCAGAGGAAGTGAGGAAACGGGCTGTTCTAACCTTAAAGCAACGCTGTGTAACTTTTAACCAAAGCTCCAGCTTAGTTTCTTTTCATGTTAATATTCAGAACTCTGTTCTTATCGATGATCATGTGACCCAGAGCGCCGCTTTACAGCCGTCTGAGCAGCAATATGCTTTAAAAGGATCGATGTTAAACTTGGAACATTGAATGAGCTAAGCTAACGTTAGCTTAACAATTTTCACTGAAAAAAGTGAGCCTTGAATGACGTCTTGTCCACAGCTAAACACAAACATTTACAATCAGTTTGAAGATTTTTTTCTTATATTCACAACTGGGTTTCTAAAACTGTCAAATTGAATATTGTCAACTTGTGTCGTCTTTGAATTGTAGTTAAATTTGCTGGACGTTCTGAAACAGGTCGTGGGGAAACACTTTTTCCTCCAATGTGTTTGTATCAGGCAAATGGAAGCATCTCAAAAACAAGTATAACAAACTAACATAAAGGCATGACTAAAATAGTGGTCATTAAACTACATGAATGAAGGACCTGATGAAAATCAGCTGGATTCTATAGAAGATGTTCAAAATGCTGCAAAAATCCATTTCCTTTAGATAATTTAGATGTAAAAGTCAAAGAGTTTCAGTCTAGTATTAAAACAAGGCTTTTAGAAATCACCTTGGGGTTAGAAAACGAGCAAAATCAGGAAGAGTCTGACAGCTGGAGAGACATAATGAAGAGAGTTTAAGAGGGAGGTTTGCTCGGTGATTGAAAGGTAGCTCATTATCAAGTTTCAGATCCTGAAAACTTAACGAGGGTTCAGACAGCTCCATCGTTGGACGCAATCGCTTCAAATTCCTCATTACTGGATCCCTGTGCTGCTGGACGGTCTATTAGAAGGTGAATAAGTGAAAGGCCATTAACTTTTCATAACTCTTAACGGCCATTAATTGTTAGACGATCTGAGGACTTGATGTTTGTGTGGCTGTTCAATGGTGAGACCAGCTTTTCCAAAGCTGAGGGCTCAATGCTGGAGCTGATAAGAAGCGGTGCTGCTTTGGGTTTATAGTTAGAAATAAATGCTAAAAAATAAATAAATAAAGTCAATGCTATGTTTTTGGTAAAATATAAATTAATGTGAAAAGCTCTTTATTTTTGTTGTTGTAAAAATGTGATGAAATCCTTATAATTAACGATTTATTGGAACATAGGTTAAGTCAAACTTTCACGCTTAGAAATGTTTTTTTCTTGATTTTTTTAACTACATTTTTAGTTTCTCAGTAACTTTCACTGCTAACGATCTCTACAAAATAGAGACAAAATCGATGGGTGAGCGGTTGCAATCAGCCAGTAGTGCACTTACCGGTATTAATCCATCTTGTTAGCCGTGCACTCGGCATAACACATGTTTGCCTGTTAATGTCCGAATACGAGCAAAAACTGCACCTTTAAAATGAACAGTGACAATCAGAATCGCATTAATATGTGTAGTCAAGACATCGCATCTAACTACAATTTTCTCAGCAGCAGTGTGGGAATGTTGTGTCCATCGGTGTGTTTGGTGTTACGGTTCAGAGTCACAGCAAGTAGGTCTGGAGGTTTTTACAAAGAAAATGTTTATTTACACCTCTTTGTTGTGTAAAAATCTTTTTATATTGCTCAGCCTTAAAATGATCAATTTTTATGTCAAAATTTGGATGAGAATTCTTAAAATCTAACCAAAAAATTCCTCACAAGAGGGAGAAAAAAAAGCTGCACATTTGATTTTCAGGTATGCGGATACAAAGGAGTAATATTGTTCTGCTTCTCAGACAGATGTTAAAGTCATTACTCTGAAACATCATTATGAGTAGATATTGAAGGAGTCTG
This sequence comes from Jordanella pulchra, assembly GCA_034780135.1. Lineage (NCBI taxonomy): Eukaryota > Metazoa > Chordata > Actinopteri > Cyprinodontiformes > Cyprinodontidae > Jordanella > Jordanella pulchra. The sequence continues at coordinate 21,472 of JAUZNJ010085545.1, forward strand.
ATTGCATTAAGGGTGTCAGGAGGACGTACTACAGAGTGTCTGTTGGTAAACAAACAGCCTGCAGCTTTACAAGCCTCGGCACATCATTAGAGTTGCATTAGGGACCAAAAATGACTGATATAGGGCAGGCAAAAAAGAATCTACTCCGACCCAGACGGCAGGAATGTCGCCTAAGGGAGCGTTCAGAGGGGCTGCACTGGGAACCACTTCATAGAACGGGTACAAAAACGATCTCTTCTCATATTTAGGTCCAAGACGACCAAGTCCTCCCTCAGCTAAAAAAAAAAAAAAATCACTTCAAATGTTTTCCACAGCTCTGATGTCTGCAGGCGAAACAGATGAGCTCCAGAAGAGGGAAATGGATAAAAAAAAATGCAAACTAAAGTAAACAGACGACAGAAGCAGAAAGTAATAAACTTAAAAATCCCCTAAATGGACGCGATCGAGACCAAATCTGGCAGATTTATTTAAGGAAAGCAAGTAAGAAAAGACTGTTAGTAAAGTAACATAAAGAGAAGTCTGTACTCCAAATGCTGTTTGGACCAAAAGGGCTGTTTTAAGTAGATACAGAGGCTCCTTCAGCCTGTTCATTTAGTTACCGTGAAGCACACGAACACAGCGGATCTTCAATGTTAACAAGTCGCTGAAGGAGTGTAATGAAGCCGGGGGGGATAGTCATCAACAGTCATCTTGCTTCCCTTCCCCTGTTCATCCCTTATCGTTTGCTGCATACATGTTAAGCAGAGATGGATTCATAGATTCCCTCCTGCCTCACATGCTGAGAGCTGATAAGCTGGTTCATACGGATCAGTTTTGGAGCGATGTCTCAGCTTTGTTTGGCTTTAATTGAACAGCAATGGCGGATGAAGGCAGTGGTGCAAGGAAAGGAGAAACCTACTTAAAGAACAATGGCCCGACAACAATGGAGACAAGGACTGAGGGCAGGAAGCTCAACGGAGGAGAAAGAGAAACATGCTTGGAGGCTGAAGCCAACAGAGCCTTTACTGGTGGCGGCAGGAAGGTCCAAACGTCTGCTTCCCAGTCCATGCTGGCACTGGATTTATACTTTGGTGGCACTAGTTGAAAAAGACGTGGTGGTCAGAATTCAAACTCCTCTCTCTGAGGATTTTGAACATTTGATGCATTCAATACCACGAGGGCCCAAAATATCACAACCAGGACTCCTCCTCTGTTCACTCTCGCTATTTATTCTCCTGTAGATTCTCTCCTCACATATGGACCTGTTTCTGAGCGCTAAGCTTTTTAATACAGCTTGTGTATTTTGTGAAATATTTAACAGAAGCATTGGGTCTTTCTTAGATAGGGATGCTGTGATCTGGTCTGATATTAGCCCCAAAAATTTAAACCACATTATTGTCCGGGATCTAAAATCTCTCATATTTTCATGCTCTTCTGTTAAAGGTTTCTATAATTCGTTTGTTAATTTTACATGGTTCAGTTGCTTTTATACCTTATGTTGTTGACTTTTGTTCCCCGTTTTAGTGACGTTACTTGATCAAGCTTTTTCTAACAGTCTACAGTATGAAATAAGTAATAGAAGCTAACGCCTAGTTATAGATTTTTGAATGGGCCACCAAGCACTTCCACCAGACTACTGGACACCTTAGCAACCGGACTTTCTTTGGTCTTATTGTGGCAAAACTCCCCTTTTTAACGGCTCTGGTCACAACCAGTAAGAAAACAGCAAAGTATTAGGAGGCGGAGTTTCCTGAAAAGTAGCCAATCACAGGCAGTTTGCTTTATCAGATC
>JAUZNJ010085556.1:0-23239 GCA_034780135.1 Jordanella pulchra
TTTGTGAAGAGCCTTGAGATGACATGTGTTGTGATTTGGCGCTATATAAATAAACTGAATTGAATTGAATTGAATTAATTAATTACCTGTTAGTCTGGCTGGAAAGGCTAGAGATCCTATAACATCCTATAACACAATGAGATTGTCATCCTTACACCTCCAGTAACTGCATGCTTTTGGTCATTATCCATCCTTTTTGATGCAAGGCAGCAGAATTACAAACTGCTCTACCATGCAGCCCACAACCAGATACTTGCAAAAGGGTCATCTGGCTTTTTGAGTTGTTCTTGGAGTAGCTTTTTAATGGAAAATAAGGAAACAGTGTATTCAGTGTTGATGTAAACGTTTGAATTTCAACAAAGTAATCAAAATAATACCTGAAATGACCTCTCTCTGTATTCTAGCATTAAGTGATGACTTATTGAGGCACTGACAGTTAAACTAATCATGGCAAAGGCTGTCTTTGTTGATTATTTAAGAGTCGGGAAATTCACCCTCCTGCAATAAATCTACTTTGACCATCTATTTAAACAAAGATTCTGACAAATCACTGTCGCCTTCATTTCAGGTCCAACTCATGGCTCTTCCAAACAGCTATGTGACTTACAGTGAAACAAACTGTTTAGGAACAACTTTAATGATACTGTAATACTTCTTATAGCTTGATTTTCTGATGTACCAAAAGTTTATAACTGTGAGGCTCCACCATGAAACCCATGGGACCCCCAGGATCTCCTGGTAACTGGGTTATACACTAAAAAACTATTCTTTAGTTCCCCTCCACCACCATGCTTAGAACTTATTGTAGGTAAGTTAACTTTCTGGTGATTATCCTGTTGCCTACTTCATCTCCTCCTAAAAGGCTTTTTACTTTTTTGTAGCTATTAAAAAGTCAAAACATTTTTTTCTCTATATTCATTAGGGAATCTTTGAATGAAACTGAAAACCAGGACATTTATTAGGATTTAGGATCTGAGTTTCTAATCGGTTAGTAGTCTCTCCCGCATCTTCATCTAAAAACATTTTTTTTTCTCTACATGCATTATCTAGATCTCAGTATCATTGTATCATTATTTGTAACCTACTGTGTTTGAGCTGTAAGGTTGTTCCAGAGGTCTTCTACCTTATTCAGATGCACCTTTGACAGCCCAATTTTACCGCCATCGCTGTTTCTAGACAACTAAGGCTTTTTGAGGGAACCCTTCTGGGCAAGCCACACTTATTCAGCCTTTTCCTAATTGTTCTGCATTGGATTTTAAACATTTATCTAAAGCATGTAAAGTCTGAAGTGGAGTCCTTGAGCAATGAAATGAATTTGCTTGAACGTGAAATCTTTGGAAGATTGGAAACAGTTTTTATTTCCCACTTGAGAATATTTCTTTCTCACATTTAAACGCAGCATTTACTTTACTCTTGGCCTTTTAATGTGTTTTTTTTTTTTAATCCAGTTGTGACTCTGAATCCTCTTTTGTGGAAATCACAGAGACAAATTGAGGAAAAGAAAAAAAAACATGTCAATTTGAAGCAGTGTGAGAGAGTGGAAACAGGTGACTGTATGGATTGGTCAGCATGGTGATGACTCATTGGAAACCACTACCACTGGACACTTGCTCCACCTCGTTCTGTTCTCTCCCCACTCTTCCCCTCTGGAGCCCCACAGACGTGGCTTACTGTAAATGTGAGGTGTCACTGACTCATTCAGTGGACTTTCAGTGTGTGTGAGCAGGAAAATCACTTCTCGTTCTCCTCAGTCTCTTTTTTCCCTCCATTCTTGTGTTTTTTTTTTTTGGTTATGCTGATCTGTAAGAGGGAGGACTGTGTCCCATTTAAATCTTTTAGCTGAGCTGCTAAACACAGAACATCTGGATTGGGGCGAGTTATAGTGAGTGCCAAACGCAGGCGGTGAGCCAAAAATATTAATCAAGCTCGCATCTGGCGAGCAGTGACCGCAGCCGGACACACAGGCTGTTTAACCCAACCCTCTATGGTGTGAAAACAGAGGTGACAAACAAAAGGAAACTGGTGACACTTGCAAAATAAGCTACCAAGTACTTCTAAACTGATATGTTCAAACTCACACGCGTGTCAGCACAAATTCAGGTGGCCTGTTGTTAAAATACCAACTTTACAAGCTGGGACAGAATGTGCAGGTTTTTTTTTCTTTCTTTCCCATTTAATTCGCCTTTGAATGTAGAAGAGCTTCTCACATTGAAACCATCCAAGTGAAAAAAAACCCAAAACAATTTCCCTACTTTCCCATCAGAAAGTATTCCGCTTTAGGCTACATTTGGTCACTTTCACGCCAGACAACAAACAAAAAGGAACAAGGGATTCAAACTTTCATGAGGAAGAAGACGAATAAGTTAAGATGAGGAGATGAAGAGACCTCCCTGGGATCTCTACCATGCTACATCATATGAGCATAAGAGCTGCCTGCTGCTTTTTACAAAGCAACCATAAAGCACAGATGTCTGCAAGTCGAACACTGGATCTGAAACAAATATGCGCTTTTTTGGCTCTAAGCCCCCTGTTTGTGTAGTCTGAGCTGGAGTAGTTCAGATTTTCTAGCGTGGGTTTGTGGAGCTCCTCCTGATTTGTGTTGCTGATTTATAGATTTATTTTGATGTTGTGTGTCCTCGCCTGCCTGTCTGCCTGCCAGGCCACCCCGTCTCTCTGTCTGTCTGTCTCGCCCTGCTCTGTTTTTTACTTCTGCAGATGTTTAGTAGAGTGAGGTCACAGCTGAACCAGGCCTTTGCACACCCCACCCTCATGCGTCGTTTCATTATAGAACCAGACTGTAAAGTATTCATCCTTATCTGACTAAGAGGAGAACATGCTTTCAATTCTATATCTGAAATCAAAATGATTAGAAATCTCAATACAAATTGAAATATATCTGTATCTTGTCAGTATATTATTATAAGTTTTACAGGGAAGTTTGATTCTAGTCTCTGAATCAATACTTTGCTGCAGTAACACCTGGAAGTCTTTTGTCTACAATATTTTTGCTCACTATGAAAGTAGAGCTGCACAGTTTATCAAACCTCATGCTGTTATAGCAATATCCTTATGCACAATCTCACAGTTGCTATAAAATGCTTTCATGCAATTTTTGGAAGACATTTCAACATATTTGGACCCTAGATAAACATTCAGGGCCAATATACCTACAAAAAAAAAAAATTAGTGACATAGATAATAAACTTATGTTTTAGTGGCGTTGTATTGTGGCGTTTCTCTGAAATCATGAAGCAGGATTTTATATACTTTTCCCAGATCTAATCAGAAAAAGGCCAAAATCAGTCATACTGGATGATGAGCTACTATAAACATCATCTTTCAAGTCTCGACATCCAATGCTGGGTTTAAGTCTTAACTCTCATAAGGTCATTTTAATGTGTTAATATGTTTTGATCTAAGCCCCTCTAGCTTAGCTCTAGCTTAGCTCCTGTCTCCTTGCTTATGTAGGTCAAAATAATGTGCGTTTGTTTTCATTGACAGCAGCACTTTTTCTCCATGCGGTTTTGGTGTCAAAATCCAGAGACCTTTAGCTTTGATTTTCTTTTGGTTTTGTACTTTGACTATTTCTTTTCTGTGTGTTGAACCCTTTTAATTTAGGTAAACATTCTTCTGCTTATGATCTTATAACAGATAAGATGTTTTCTGAGGTGCTACTCTAAAGTCTGCCAGCCTCCTCTCTGTTTAGATATGGCTTGTTAAAAATTCAGCTTTACACAATCAGTATTTTCTTTGTGGTTAGGGTTCTATTTTTGTAGGAGTTGTAATTTTGCTTCCTGAACCAAACTAAATATTGTGATTTCTAATAAATGTTAATATGGATGCATTTGAGCTAAGGTCCTTGGTTACATCTAAGCTATGAATGGTGTTGGACGTGTTTATGTTACCTTGATTACCTTGATTGCTTTTTGTGTTAGGAATCCCCCAGAAAGGTGGATTGTTTTTGTTTTCTTCAGGTTTGTCGCTCCACATTCTCCTGACTTTCTCCCAACTAAGTTCCTGTCAAACATCAAACATGAGCCAAAGAAAAGCTGTAAATGCTTGATGATAAAGGGTAAACATATGTACAACACATATAAACAACCCTTTAGCTCATCATTGCTAAAGCCACACTTGGGATCTTTAGATTTTTGTCTTTACATAATTGCGATTTGTTAACTTAAAAAAAGCTTTTAGAGATTTTTAGGCGGCATGTTTCCTTTGATCTTTTTTTTTTTTTTCTTTTTTTTTTAAAAAATGAGAAAAAAAATCCTTCGGAAACACATTTAGATAATCGATGTATTGGTTTTGTGAACGTTATTATAACAGTTTAATCCCCGATCATTATCCTTCAACCGGCACACCTTCTTCCTTCCCCAGTAGCCTGACATCAGAGGTCCTCTCTGTCTACTTGCTCATCCTCTGCTTCCCGTCTTAATCCATATAAAGGTGTTATCGGCCACCGTCTACATCCTATCCAATCCTTTCATCTTCCATCAACAACAAATTCCCTCTGATACCCCATGTGGGGCTTAATGTGTCACTTTGCTCATACACCCTGACAAACACCCATTCACACCTGCTGCAGCAGCGCTGGTGTCTGCCAGGGGCCAGTCAGATGGCACGCTGCCCAGTAATGACTGGCACAAGCCTCAGCATGTGTGCATGGCGCGCCACTGAGGGGTGGTGCATGCGTTTACGCCTAGATGTGTGTCTTCGCGTCTCCTCCTGGCAGAAGACTCATGCCCTACATGCCAGGAATGAGTAAAGCCACTAGAGCTGCTGAATTTGAATACTCTGCATTGCTCGAACATCTGAGCGTTTGCATAAGACATGTTACCAGCAGTGCTGCGGTGATTATGAGAATTGATGTGTTGCTGCTAATGTGTATATATATTTACATGTAAACCCCGTTTCGGGTACAGCAGAGTTCAGGTCAACAGTTTACAGATGAATATGACTTGCCCTCAGTGTAACATGATTGTGCTCTCACCATTGCTTCAAGGCAGAAAGCTGATTTATGGAGCAACCAGATGGTAAGAGGATGATATTATTTGTGCTATTTAGCTAATTAACCAAAAAATTATAGGTAATTATATTTAGTAACACGTGTCATGCCTTGGATGTTGTGTAAGTTTTCTCATGTTCACTGGCTAGTTATCGTTAGATGTTAGGCTAGTTCCTTAGGGCCTGCTGTTGGGAGTTTAGGATTTAATTATTAGCTGGATCTTGTATTCTAAAAATTAAAGGATTGTTTACAAGTTTTATTGCAGTGTGTGGTCTCCTCCAAGGCTAAACTGGCCTTGGAGGCAGTGAAATTGTGAGAGGAAGACGTTTGGGAGCCTTAAGATATCTCCTTTGCTTTTTGCTAGTGTTGCGGTTCTGTTAGCTTTATTGCATTATTCTCAGTATCTCCTGGAGTATTTCACAGCTGTGTGAATGATGGCCAGGATAAGAGTCAGTTTCTGTGAGTTCTGGTTCAGACGTTCTCCAAGCGGTAAATAAACACACAAAATATAAATTTTTTTCTCTTCCTTGGGTCCTAATCTACAGAAATGTGTGTGCTGCTTCCACTGTTCATAGAGCTCAGCGAAAAGGCAGAGCTTTGATTTATCAGTCTGCCTGTAGCTTCCTCTGTAGCTTAGCTGAAGATCCAGGTTGAGTTTCTTTTTGACTCAATGATGTTAAGATTGTTTGGGGATCTTGTCAGGAGGCCTCCTGAGATCCTGCTTTAGGAATAATCTCCAGGAACATCCCACTGGGGCAAATATGTATGACCTCTGACCTGATTACGTCTAAGGATATCCCAGGATTGAATGGGTAAAAGGATGATTTACTTTGTCTTCTGGATTTGTTTCTTGGACACTATGTTGGCTGAGAAAAGTAGAGTGGAAAACTTGGGGATCTTTGTCATACTGTTTAAACTCCTCTGATGTTTTCTAGTGATTTGATTTGTGGCTGATTTCGAGTGTCCAGTTTCCATAAACCCTACACCCTACCTTTTCAGCAGGCTTAGTTTGCATCACCTGCTATCATTCTGGCATATTTCCGATCCAAAGTTTGATAAACTAAGCATGACAATAGTGTCACACTTTGCTTTGTTTCTGAATCTCCTTCCTGTACATCTAGATTTAGGTCACAAACTTTGTTAAATGGTCTTGCTGTGTAGTCCAATCAAATAGTCCAATAAAAATAGCAAAATGGAGAAAAACACTGACTTTTGACCTACAACAAAGAAGATCCAGCTAACAAAGTCTCGTTGATATTAGAATATGGAAAACAGATGTTGTTTGGCTCTAGATTTTCTTGCAGAGAAGGATGTGACATTGGGGGAATGAAAACAGTAATTACTACTTTGAAACAAGTGATGTTTTGATGGTGTTGCTTTATTATGAAGGGAAATTAGCATAGCTGAGAAGGCCAGCGGGCTGAATGACTTAATTAGAGAGCGGAAAGTGGATCGTTCAGGGGGGGGGGGGGGGGTGGGGAGTAGACATGCGTGTTCACATGTATGTGTGAGGGGGCTGATCTACCGATCAGCGCTCTTGATGTACTTTTTTTACGATAGATCAAAGCCAGGCCTACCTCGATGTTACCCATGGGACTCTTCCTGCTGCCTCTCTATGGCTTCTCCACAGAGCACCACAGTGGAAAGTGCTCATGTTGTTTCTCTACTGACTGCAAGAGAGCTCCAGCCAATCAATGAAGCTCATGTCACTTATGTTGAACGAAACATGGTATTATTTGTATGCAGAGCTCTCTTAATCTAGTGCTACTTCTGCATGTACAACTGCATGTAAAACTGTGCCACTTTTTGTTATCAAATGACTGTCATTTCCATTTCCTTCTGTACTGTTGCCATGCAGTTCTGTGCTGTAGAGCTAATCCGGCATCTGTGTGTGTTTGCAGTTCCAGGGAGCACGTGACCCCGGAGATGAACAAGCTTCGGCAGAGTTTGGGGAGGAAGAAGCCCACCTATGTGCCAGAGGCCAGCAGACCTCATCAGTGGCAGGCCGACGAGGAGGCTGTACGCAAGGGCAAATGTAACTTTGCTGTTCGGGTAGGTCCACAGCCACACTCATCAAATAGAGAAAAAGCAACAGCTCCTTACTAATGATTTAAAAAAAAAACTACGAAGAAGATTTTAATTTAAATGTATTTTTTCTACATTTTGCATGATTTTTCTCTATATTTTGGTGACAGTGTTCCAGTTTTCCACTTGTGAATGTTCAAACTCTTCATCGTCCATATAAAAGCCACTATCGCCACCGTTATTACCATATAGTAGGTACATTTAAATGTGCAAATTTTCCCCGATCTGAACTAAACTTTGCTCAATCGGAAATTCACAATCTCAGTTTACATGGACATTAAATAAAACGATCCTATCATGACGTGTGTATACACGTTCCAACCATTTGATAAGATTAAATCATTTGAGCATGTGCAGAACTGTGTGTTTTATAGACAACTCGTCCTCAACTTTGGCTATTCTTTGTGTCGCCGCTCACTTTCCTTTTTCTTCAGTTCTTCAGTCCTGTCTGTTGATATAGTATTTTCCATATTGGACCTTGATCGCATCTTTGTATCTATACTTTTGGTTTTGGTTGTAATTTATTTAACGTTAAGGGCGCAGCAGTACCTTATGCAACTTTGCTACAGGGGTAGCAGGCAGGATGACATGTTCCATGTTACATTTAGTGCCACCTCCTTCATCAAGGACCAGACTCCAGAAGATGAAGGTTACAGGAGTACACTGCGCTGGTGTTGCACACATGTGCAGTGGAGGTTATTTTTATAAAAAAAATGTAAAATCTACCTCTCTCTTTTTGCAATGAAATTTCTTTCCGATCAGACAGAATTGGCTTCCAATCTTCAGTTTGACTTGTTAAAATGAAACATTTTTGATCTAATCAGGCCTTCAGTCAGATTGTAAACGCAGATAATGAAATGGAACTTCGTTGTATGTCGAACTTTGAGCAGATTATCAACATTGAAACGTCTAAAAATGATACGAGAATGATTGACTAAGAACTAGGACTTTTGGAATTTCTTACTTAGAGATCTGAATTTCCTACTTCTGAGTACAAATGGATCAGGACGTATTTTTGACCCTGGTGGAGGTTTAGTTATTGGGTCTGATATAGATTGCTGAGTTGGGCATTTAAACTCAAAGAGTGGGTAAAAATGATTAGCAGGCAACAATGCTAATGAGTGTGCTAATGTTATCTTAATGGTTACAAACACTCAGAGGCACCAAACTGAAGAAGAATTTGTTACTAGTGAAAAGTAGCACTAGCTTTTTACTATCTGCCCCTCATGCTAGTAAGCAAACGTTGTAGTGATCACCACAGCCTTGTAACATTAACATTACCATAAAGCATTTTGAACCATCTTACTTCATCTTTTTCACCACCTCGAACACTTTTTATTGAAGTCTAGTCAGTTTGTAGTTAAAATCTGTGAACAGTGATAAGGCCCTTAGTGTTTTCTTTAAGCCACCAAACGTGTTTTCTACTGTTGGATTAAAACTGTCCAACTTTCATTTGCATGGGTTAAAGCAGTAACCCCTCAGTGTTTAGATAGTTTAAGAGAAACAAAAGCTTTTTGTAATTTACCACTTTATACCTATATTAGTTTCATAACTAGATAGCTGTGTATGTTATTTTCTTTCTTAAATTACTAAACATAGAGGTGTCACAATGGGCTCCAAATTAAGGAAGTATTTAATGCTGTTTCCTCGTATCAGAAAGGTCCAGGCTTCCAGTCTCAGTCTTTGTTCTTGCATTGGTTCTGCTCCCCCGCTGTCCAAAACTTGCAATTAATGTCAATTAATCACTTTAAATTGCCCTTGGGTGTAAGTCTTCTCATTAATTGGTGTTCATACTGTTTTTCTGTATTGCATTGTGATGGACTAGCTACACCAACCTACAATATTATCAAATAGTCATAAAAATGGATGGTTTGTATTGATTTGCTCCAGGAATTGGCAACATCACTTTTTAAAAAAAGCAGACCTATCATCTTTTCTGCTCTATTTGTGCCTTTAGGAAAATCATTAGTGTTTCAGGGCTGCAGGTGTGGCTTCTCAAATCCAGACATAGGGTAATTTTTAATGCAGATATTGAGAAAAGAAGAAAAAGCTACTAAAAGCCCAATTATCAGCAGATCAAAGTGTGCAGTTTCCTAACTGTGTATTTCACCTTTTTGGTCAAAGCACAGATAAAAGTTGATGTAGTCAGATAAAACAGAATCATTGGAATGAATATACTATTTCCTTTTGACAGAAATATCTATTTTATCATGCATGCAGTGTTTATTTGAAGAGGTTTGAGGTATAAAATGTTATTGCTGAAAATTGCAAATGGAAATGGCTTTTGTGTTTCTTTCCTCTATTGTCATGATATTTTCTTCAAAATACTTTTATATTCAATTTTAAAATGACTGAGTTGGATACAAACAAGATTAGAAAGACGAAGAAGGATGACGATACAGGGATGGGTAATACAGACTTCTTACGTTTGCTAAGGTGAAAAGCTTTTCTTTTCATTGTTGTAGGACAGAGGTCTACAGCTATATATGTACCCGTGTGGCGTGTATATTACTTATAGCAGTAGGGGCCGACAGTAGCTTTATTAAAGGGCAGATTTTACAACTAACCTTCCTCAGTGTGGGCAGTGTAAGAGACATCAGTAAAAGATGGAGGGCAGGGAGGGAGCTGTGACAGTGAGGTGAAGTTACAGATTACAGAGACCACAGGAAATGACAGGGAGACTGATATAGGCAAACAGCAGGGATGGAAACACACCCTGAGATGCAAAATGCCAAACAGAGGTAGAGATCGGAGCAGATAAGAGAGGTGAATCTGAAGAAGGTCGGAGACTACGCTGTGCAACCAGATGAGAAATCCTGAGAAGTCGGAAAAAAACAAAACATTTGAGCTGAATGTAATTGCCTGAATGGTTAATGATGGGGTGAGGGGCTTACAGACAAAAGCTGATAGCACAATAAAATCCAACTGTTCGATTCTCTTTTTGCTCTGTCAGCCATCTTTTTCTTTCTCTGATTCTGACAATGACTCCCCAGGAGCTGCTGAACTGCCCTGAAGGAACAAAAATAGAGTTTCTATGTACAGTCCTGAGAAAAACAACCTTTTTTTAACGGAGAGAAGAGAGAGAGCATGGTGCGGTGGTCAGGTTAAGTTAACCAGGGAACAGCCAGAGCAGCAAAATGAAGTTTTTATTATTTCCAAACCTTACAATGTTTGACAAAATTTACATTTTAATTCAGTTGCAAATGAATTCTAGTTATGCAGGTCATGAATCAGGCAGAAAGGGAAAGGAGAGAACACATGGAAACCAAAGCAGGGTCAATGATGCATCAAGGACAGACAGTTGTAATTGTTTTTTGTTGCCATTTGTTTGCTTTTCCACCAGGTGTTATTGTTTCTGTGTATTTTCTGCTTAGATTTTCATAAAAGAAATACCAGCCTTTAAATTCCTTCCTTTTAACAGAAAGGGAGAAGTCCATCACATCACCTTGATTCCACCTCGATCAGGATTGCACTTTCTAAGCACCAAGTTCTCTGCACACGTCGTTGGATCACAGCATTGATTTCAGTGTCGCCATTTTCCTAAAAAGCTCAGAATAAGCTTAGTTACTGTTGTAAGTTTTTTAATTGACAGCATCCATTTTAAGCCCAGCCGATTGGAGGAAAACAGGTGACTGTTAATATGCAGCAAAAATCAGTCTGCCACTTCCTCCACTGGTTGAATGCTCCATAGTGTAAAAAACAAACATATCTTAAGCTTCATCTTTCTCTTTCTAAAAGGATTCTCCGCTTTTAGATTTGCTGGGAAGCAAAACATAACTTTTGGACCTGAAGCCCAAAAGTTCCAGTTTGGTTTCATCAGACCTTAGTGTGATGTGACTATCAGCAAAGATTTATGGGAGTTTAGGGATTTTATGGGGAGTAAACAACACTACTTCTTAGTCCAGACAGCTGACCCATCTCTGTATTTAAATCTGTTAACAGGACTGTAGGATCTTATGAAAAAGAAATAGATATATAGTTACAATGTTTAAGGTATGACTGTTGGAGGATGAATATCGTTTAAATGTATGCTGGTATTCGTTGGGTTGGAATGGATGAAAACACTGCTTGATTGTAAATGTTTGAGTTTGAACCCTGAGCATGCCTTGCTTGGGTTGCGACTCACCTCGGAAACTTTCTAAAGACAGAAGGACTTTATTACTTGACAGAAAGATAAAAAGGCAGACAAGAGGAAAAATGTATCTATGTGTCCTTAGATGGTTGAAAGCCTGCCTTCCTCTTACACTTGGCTTCTGCAAAGCTGCAAGATCTTTAATGGTGCCCCCATGGGCACTGAATGCACCACAGAGCAGAGAACTAGAGAGACAACAAAAGAGGACTGGATGCTATAACTGACTTCAGTCCTCCTCTCACTCTCTCATGCTGTCCTCATTATCAGTTCCCTCCTACAGCTGGAAACCCACTGCGAATGCAGATTTGTGGCTCGTCTTACAATTTCAGAGCAATTACTAAAATACTGATTGGGAGTAAAGAGGTTAACATTTTTTTTTATTTTTCTCTTTTGCTTTAACATGTCTCAGTCACCTCAGCTTTTTCATGTGAGGAAATGTTTTCAGGAACAGTAGAAATCCACTTGGCCTCAACTTTTCATGCTGTGTCTTTTTACTGCAGTACCTGGGGCTGGTCGAGGTGGAGGAGTCGAGAGGGATGCACGTCTGTGAGGAGGCTGTAAAAAAGCTAAAAGTTGTAAGTATTTCTCCCAAAGACACTTGTAAAACACATTCAGGGACATTTGATGCTGGAGCTCGGTGGATCAGAAGTAGCACTTTCACCTCTGAGGAGATTATATAGGAACTTATCACACATCTAAAGGGCCTAAACAAAGTATTCAAACCCTGTGAACTTTTTATTTTGTCCTGTTACAGCAGAAACGTGTCAATGTGTTTATTTGTGAAGAAGAAAATGAAAAAAATAAAGTGGAGTTCATTTGTATTCATCCCTAATAAAATCCATCGCTTCGATCTGTCCTTTGAAGTCATCTAATTAGTGATTAGAGTCTACCGCTAATTAGTAATTGCATAATGATGCGAGATTTCATCTAATTTAAAGTGGATGTTGTGTGAAGACCTCGGAGGGTTGTTAGAGAACAAGCAGCATTGTGAAGACCAAGGAGCGCAGCAGATAGGAGAATGCTGTGGAGAAATTTAAAGAAAAGGTTCAGTTATAAAAAATATGATTAATAACTCACAGGGGCGTAGTTCAGCCCGTCATCTGGAAATAGAAAGAGAGTGGCACAACTGCAAACCCGTCAGGATCTTAACTAACAGTTTCCTTTAACAAAAGGAAACTTTTGTTAAAAACAAACTAGAAGACATTGGAAAGCCACATTGGAAAAACAGCAAACATCTCGACTTAGGTGAGACAAACATTCAGTGCTAAACTCCATGTGTAGCAATAGATTGGTAGATAGGCCGATATTTTTTATAACTTTGGTCAATATTAGCAGACTGATATCCAATTGAGAATCTGTTAAAGAACTTCTAATTGTTTTACAGATGCTCTACATATAATCTGACTTAACTGGAACAAAAAAGGCAGTGTTGAATGCAGATACGCGACGTAATTAAAGCTTAAGTTTGCCTGCAGACTGGGCTCAATATTTTCTCGTCTTGTTTATTTTATTATTCTGCTTTCGCTCTCCATGGTGGGTCTGAGCCCATATTTATTCTTGTTTGCTTGTATAAAGTCCAATGAAGGAAAAGACAACAGAAAGTGAACTATAACAGCACACACACACTGAAACCTGCTGAGCCTCCCTCCCCCTCAGACAGGGAGCGTGTGAACATGGCGACACAGTTCCTGTTAGACAGCAATAGGCTCATGGTGAAAAGGCAGCGTACAACAGGACTCACTTTGTCTAAAATCCATACATGTTTTGGTTCTGTAAGCAAAGAACTCAAAGGAACACATTGTAGGAAACAGGAGTCCCACATGTTCTGTTTTCAGCCCTTTAGTTTGCTTCTCCTTTTAAACGTCCCACCTTCACATTCAGTTCTCCTCTTCTTCACTGCATGCATAGGCTACCATCCAAGCTCCACAGCCCCTGTCGATCTACTTTTTCTTCACATCTTTTGAGTGCCATTAGTGGATCGTAAGAAGCTCCTGCACAAGCTCTCAGGAGTGCAATTCACTTTTTATAAAGTCATGGTGCTTATAGAGAAACATATTCTGAGAATTCACCGATGGATGGGGTTGAAGAGTGCATTTAGATGCTTGTTTGCTCCCAAACTAGTTACAAATGAACTCATAAAGAGGGTATACTTTGTGTGTTCCTTTGTCACCATTAGAAACATTTCTAAACATCCTCTCCCTGTTCTTTGCCTTTGCAGAGCGGCAAAAAGACAGTGAAAGCAGTACTGTGGGTTTCCGCTGATGGACTCAGGGTGGTTGATGACAAAACCAAGGTAAGAAAAAAAAATGTCTCTGACATCAATCTCCCTCTATCATCTTTATTTTCCCTTTTTTTTCTTTGCAACTTTGGACGGTTGACTGTAAGAAACTCCAGCACAACTCTCAGTGGAGAGCAATGAACCTTTATACACTTTAAGAAGAAAGCGTCTGATAGCAATGATGATATCTTCATACACTTCAAATTACAGGAATACAGGATGAAAGAGACAATTGACATATTAAGAGCTTGTTTTGGATCATAAACATGAATATTTGGGGCAACAGGTATAAAAAAACACAAAACCTTTGAAAAGAAAGTTCAGTAACAAACAATATGGATGTTGGAGAAACTCACCTAAGAAATCTTTGCTTCATCAAATATTTTGAAATTAGTGGAGATGATTAATGTAAACATGATGTTTCTTATGTTTAAAGCCAGAGACCAGAGCTACACTGGAATGGTTTAAATGGTTCAGTTTAACTCAGATCTTAGAGGAATCATAACCTGGTATTTTGCATATGCAATCTGTCTTTAAAGTGTTTAATCATTCTAAGGAGCAAAATATTTAACTAGAGCTTATTAGCACACCATTTCATGCGCATTTCTTTTTCTCACCAGTGTTTGCACGAATATTTGGCTTGTGTTAATGTGTGTTTATGTGAATGTAGCTTTAGCAACATTAGTAGTTTGTTAACTATTGTTTCTTGGTCCCTTAGACAATAGGTAAAAAGTTAAAGAGGCAGAAATACTTTCAGAATGTCTGTAGGAAAGTCCCTGATTTTCAGAATCGCCCCTTTTGATCGATCAGAAACAGACATGGTGACGGAAAATGTTAGCGCCATTCCATGGATGACCTTCATCAAGGACGAGGATCAAAGTCAAAGTTTAGAGACTTTCACCCTGTAACCGAGGACCAAACATAAACATTTTCAACATAAAAAAGTCTGATTCCTGGTTGATGACACCTTTATTCTGATAGAGAATCTGCAGTAAATCGGAAAGTTGATGTTTGCTGATGTTATCGCAGTCTGCATCAGTTTAACCTGTCCTGCAAAGAATGGGTTTAAACTTCACTGTTCAGTTCAGAGAAGTCCTGCCACTGGTTCCTGGAAACTGTCTCAGGTAGTCTCTGAGTACCGTAATATGGAAAGCATCGGAATTTTCTTTTACTTCTGTTGGCTTATGACTTAAAACCCTAACGAAACACTGCAAAGAATGTGGTTGTAAATTTACAACGTTTGAAAAATGTGAATACTTGTGCAAAGTGCACCAATGATTGAATCTGTCTCTGATTGATTGTCCTTTCCTGATATTTACCTCGAAATGATCAGTTTCCTAAACCAGTGTGTGTCGGTGTGTGAAACACAGCCACACGATCACCACGTTGGGGGGGGGGGATGTCTCCAGCGGCGGGTACAGATGGCTGCAGCTCTACTGAATGTTAGGCAGAAAAGACAAAGCGTGTTGAAGCCGCTTCTGTTTCCTCACCTGAACAGTTTTATTCCGACGCCACACACGTTGGCCCCTCTTGTCCTGCTCTCTCATCACACTTTTCTCCTTTGCTTCAATCCCCCCCCCCCCCTTTACCTTTTTGTAACCATATAGCTTATCACTTTTAAACTTGATCTGGTTCGCTGTTCAGGTCCTCAGAGGCTATTAAATGTTGTGGTGTTGGAGTTGGGCTCCTGTTTCCACAAAGATTAGTACTACAGTGGATAAAATATATAGTCCGTAACAACTTTATAATTTAAAAATCTGTGTGCTAATATGCCAAGAAAGGGAAAAAATAGGAAAAAAAGTATTTATATTTTGTATTTATTTGGTATTATTTCTAGTTTCTGTCCAACCTTCCTGTTGGGTTACTGTGTATTTGAAACGGATTCTCTTCTCACTTATTTTAAAGCGTTAATTTGTGAAACTTACTGCCATCTAGTGCAGACACCTCACATTAAAACCCCTTTACATCAGGTTTAGGTTTCTCATCCACCAGTGATTAGTGTTCGACCTCAGGGGAGGGGATAAACTGAAGGTATTAAATTAGGTTCAGGTATTAAGTCCACGGATCATAGGTTTAGGTTTCCTCCAACCTTTGGTGAGAACATTTATTTATTTATTTTGCATTTGACGGAACTGTATTGGAAAAGAAAACTAAAAACAGTGTTTAATCTCTACAAACAGCAGTCAGCCGCCAATTATGTAAAATAACTTAGACTTAAAGGATAAATAAAAACTTCCACAAGTTGCCTTAAGTTTCTGAATAGAATATTTTAATGAAAAAGGCTTAAAAAAAATCCGAATTTGTCTTCAATTTTTTTTATCATTACAAAGTGAACATAGTAAGAAAAAGTGTATTTTAGTGAACATGATCAATAAAGTGAGCACATAATTAAGGAAATAGCTGTTTGTTGTGATGAATAAACTGAGGTTTCTCATTTGATCTCGATTTTAGCCTCTTTCAACTCAAACTGAGCTTCAACAGTTTAGACACTAAGAGATTCTCCTCATGTGAAGATGAAACTGGAATTATAGAAATTCTACTTTCATAAAGAAAGGAGCTTTTTATTCAGTAGAAGAAGAAAAAAAAGAAATTCTGACCAATAATGAGGATGCATCTTCTTAAGACACGGATAGATGCTCTGCAGTTCCAAACACTTATATGCTGCTTTCCTCCTCCTCCTCTACTCTTTCTTTTACAGCATTTTCATCATCTTTCCTCGGCTTTCTATGAATCATCCTCTTTTATTAAACCCACACGGTCATTATAGAGAGTATAGAACCTGAAGGCTCATTTAGGCTTCTGTTTAACATGAACCTCTGCTTGAAAAAAAACAATGAACAAAAACAGCATTATATTATTATCTCATTGCGCTCAGCAGCTGTTTGGGCATCAAGCTCAAAGCTTTTCTAGATGAAACTCATCCTGAATCATGAGGTGTTCATAGACGAACGTCTCCCATCACCACGTCATCGTTCATTATTATCATTAAATTAGTCTTTAAAAGACACATCAGATCGTTTTGTGTTTTTTGCAGCTCACAGACACACACAATGAGAACAAGCACACACAGAGAAACACTGGCCTTCGCCCAGCCTTTCACCTTGGTACCAGCATCCCCTTTGATTCACTAATTGGCCCAGATTGAATGGAGTCCCATTCTTCCACTTCTTTCCCTCTACATCCCTCCTTCCTTTTCTCCTCCTCTCTAGTCCTCCTTCTCTCTCTCCTCTTCCAATACCCTTCTTGTTTTCTCGCCGGCTCTGGAACACAGGAAGGAAGTGTGTGGATGAGTGTGTGAACCCTGCTCCCTTTCTTCTATCCTTCACCTCTTGTTTCCCCCTCCTTCTGTGTTTGAGTGTGAGTCAAAGAGCTGAGCCGGGGGCCCCTTAATGTACACAGAAAGACAGGGCCCCCCTCTTAGTTTCATCTATGGTGACTGTAGACTCTGAGAGCGGCTGAATCACCCTTTCACTGAACGAAGGGCAAGCAGTGGAGGCGACCCAGAGATTCAAAGAGGGTCAGTGTCATTAGTTGGTAGTTGGAGGCCTTTTCTGTCATCAGTGGGTTTGTAAATATGCTGCAGTGAAAGGATGGGGTTCACAGAGGCAAATTAGGACCTAAAGCGGTGTGTCAAGTAATTGGGATCAATCCAGGGGCAAGTTTGGGCCAAGATTTTCTGTTTCTTTATCTAGGCCTTGAATAAATAAACCAAACAGAGGATTTTACCCTGGAATGTCCTGTCTGATTCCTGCTGCCTCTCTCCTGTCTTTGTCTGATTTCCTCTGTCAGGACCTCATTGTGGACCAGACCATAGAGAAGGTTTCCTTCTGCGCTCCTGACCGGAACTATGACAAGGCCTTCTCCTACATCTGCAGAGATGGAACCACCAGACGGTGGATGTGTCACTGCTTCATGGCTCTCAAAGATTCGGTGAGGCTCATACAAACAAACCCTCACTCAGCATCCTTTAAACAAACTTTAGATTTCAGATTGTTGATTGGAGAAGGTTTCCAATCTATAGCACTAATCTTCTAAACTACAATTATTTCTGAGTTGTAAGTAGAGACAGCTCAGCTTTTGTGTCAAACCACTGTTGAAAATCAATGATAGTATCAAGGATTTAATGATGCATGATGATGACAAAGCAACGAGATGATAAGAATGAAGTGAGACGATATTTATTCTTTATTCAAAACAAAAAAACTGTTTTAAGAAGCAGGAATTAGTGTAAAAAAAAACAAAATCCGGTCCAATTACATGACCAGGTTTAAGATTAAAAGAAGGTCCTATTATCAAAGGAAGATTTTATTTTATTCAACAGCAACTATTGGGTAAAGTTTTCAGGAGATAAAGGATTATCGTGAGAGTTTGAAACGATCTACGCCTGAGTTTTTTTTAATCTTTAGCTGTAATGAATTTTAATTTATCAACTTTTTTTGGTGAAAAAAGAAATAAAGGAATTAATAAATATGTTTTTAGGATTTTAATACATTTATGTTTTGAGCTACAAATTTCAAAAGCAGTATCAACAGATTGTTTAGAAGTTACAATATTGCACATTTAAAGCTCCTGTGGGACACAGCTCTCATTCAGATCCAAGATCTCGTTTACAACAGAGAGAGGTTTTGATTAAGAAAACAAAAACATAGCAATAAAGAAAGCAATTAAAAGGTTTAACTAAGTTTAAATAAGCAAATAAAATGAGTTATATAATCAAGAACAAATGTAACAATCATTCTCTAAGTGTTAGGGATTACAGTTTAGTTTGATTGAGTAAACACTATGAAATGATAGCATGTTTACGGATAAAGCAGCAGGTTCTATTCCTAACTACAGGGACTCTTTCTCATTGTCTCTTTGTCATTATGCTTTGACAGTCATTAGTCAGTTTTATTGCGGAAAATTTCAGGACATTGCAGAATAGGGGGGTGGGGGGTCTGGTCTAGTTTTGGAGTTTCTAGTTAAAATAGATGAATTGTTGCTACTCTCAAGGTGGAGATGAGCTTTAAGGTGGCACTAAAAATGAAAAAAATCTTAGAAAATTCAACTGTTTTTCTGTTTTCACCAATAGAAAAAAAAAACTTCCGTAAATCCAATACTGTATTTAAAAAAAAGCATGTTCAGTGTCGACTCATCCTGTGTTTACATTTTAAACCAGAGGTGATTCACTGAAGTCTGGACTCGTAGAAAAAAAGGGAACCAGCCCTTTAGTTTAGCACCCATTGTTTCTATGGTCCTTAGCAGCAGTTAAACAGTGAGCATTTATAAAATGTGTATCTTGTCCATCTGGGTAAAAGTTCCCGCCTTTCTTTAAAGCTCAAACTTTATGAGACAGAAACACTTGCTGAAAAAAAGCATAGACTTTATATTGAGAGAAAATGTCTAAGTCGTATTGGTTAGCATCAACATTTCTGGATTTAATTCTTTAAAGTCTTTAAAGAGTTGTTTTTTTAAATTAATAGACTTATAAAATCATGGGAGCCCAATTTCAGCTGCTATCCTGACTCTGCGTAGGCTTATGAGGGAACAGACATTTGATTTGGGTTTGTTGAAGAATGGATGCACCTAAAAGCTGCAGGATAGCAGCTGATAAGGACTGGATTAGGGCGTCCTTTACAAATACTACTATAAAAGTTCCTGAACAATCTTTAGGGTAAACATTTCAAATTCTAACTGTTTTTAAGCTTACATAGGCGTTACTGACTTACCTCATTTCTATCTCATGTTGGGAATTACTGCTTCTTTGAGGATTTCTTTTCTACAAGCTTTAAATTGTTTGCTGGATTAATAATCTGCACAGCGAAGGACAGAATCCAGACCTGCAGGATTAGGAGAGGGGATTTAGCAGAACTCATTCTGTGTTTTTGTCTGTCTGTCTGTTTCCATCACATATTGCTTTTATGAACCCCATTTTGTAATTCTTCACTTGTGGCATTCCTTCATGCTCCATCACTCCTTTTGCTGCACAGCAAACCTGCAGAAACACTTTTATGGAGAAAATACAAAGAAACAGATTTTAAAACCTTATCCTAATAATTTTTAATTAAACACAAATGTGAATGTGATCCACTCCTTTAAATCTAAATTAATCATCAAACATATAAAAGCAAATAAAAAAGAGAAAGTAACATTTTATGTTGTCAAGACTTTTTATCACTATGAGTTTTTCACATTTTCTAATACAGTTATCTGGAGCCGTCTGTCACACGTGTTTTTTTGCAAAAGAAAAAATGTAGCTCAAGCTGGACATTAGAAACACTGGTATTTAGCTTTGAGCAACAACCTGAAAGAATAAAGAATTTCTGCCCGGCAACCCGGGGGCTCATGGGGTCAATTAGTACATTTAAAGTAGCTGCCAACGTTTTCAGCATTGAATGTTCATGACAAACAAACCTCCACTTCTCTAACTTTAATGTTTAGAGATATTTCAAAAGACAAAAGATCTTTATTTTCACACAGGCTTTTGTAACCATGCTGGAGTTATAATTTATTTAAATACAAGAAGAAAATTAAATTGTATATGCATGTCTTATATGTAAAGAGTTACCAAAGAAAGCAGCATTTATTTAATTTAAATCCAATCCATACTTGGATTTAAATTAAACAAAATCTTCCAGAACAATATTCTGTGTTCTTAGAAGATATAAAATACATTTTTTTGCTCTAATGCACTGAATTATATTTAAAGACAGCAAAATAAAGCATATCAGCAAAGAAAACAAAAAACATTCATATCAGCTTGTTGCAGGGAGGTAGAAGGTTGATGGTTTGGGCTTGTTTTGCAGCTTTAGAACCTGAGTCGGTGCCTTGATAGAACTTGATAGAAAAAAAAAACATGTCGCTGCAAGAATGTAATCAATAAATGAATTTTTGGGGAGCTTTACAAAAACAAATGTCTGAAAAACTTCAAGAATTGAAGAACTGCTCTGTAGTAAAGTGGGATATGTGATACAAAAAAGGGGTTGCGCTGAATCCTGCTATTGACTATAAAGCAGTTCCTTCTGCTATGTGTGTTCATGACTTTTTTTGTTGAAAATTGTTCTTACCAGGGTGAGAGATTGAGTCATGCAGTCGGCTGTGCCTTCGCTGCCTGTCTGGAGAGAAAGCAGCGTAGAGAGAAGGAATGTGGCGTGACGGCTTCCTTTGATGCCAGTCGCACCTCATTTGTGCGTGAAGGCTCCTTCCGCATCAATTCATCCTCCAGCCAGCAGGGGAGCAGCAGTGAGCGAGATGAGAAACCTCAGGATAAAAAGAAAGGTAGGGCAGTGCTCCAACTCCCCACGACTGACATCAAGATTACAAGTTTCATATTTTTTACTGTTAAAAAACTCCCAGGTAAGTTTTTTGTTTTAAGGAATTTTTTTTAGGTATCATCCATCACTGAGCACTGGTCACTGTTTTCCTTAGATCCTCCCTCTGTCATCCCATCTCTACCTCCTGGCTCCGCCTCTCCACCCGAGGGGACAGCATCCCCTATGGAGCGTCCAGAACCAGGCGGGCCACATGCTATCCCTCGCCGGCATGCACCCATTGAACAGCTTGTGCGCCAAGGCTCCTTCAGGGGATTTCCTGCTCTGAGCCAGAAGAACTCTCCTTTTAAGAGACAGCTGTCACTCCGTCTCAACGACCTGCCTTCAACTCTGCAACGCAAGACGGACTTTGAAGTCAAGAACCCTGGTGAGTTCAGACTTTCTGCTGCTTGATTTAGAAAAACTGGCAAATCCAGACACCTGCTGACCCTCCAGCCTCAGTAACTTTGTGTTCCTCAAACCTAAACATAGTTTATTAAACTTTTTGGAGAGAATACAAAAAGCAAATACACATGGTAATAGTTTAATATTCAGTCTTCTTCCATATAGAAGCGGCAGCAAATCAGGTGGACGTCATGAGGATATTTAACAAATGTGTTTGTCAGATTTTATTCCTCCTACCTTTATGCATTTATTATTATTATTTTACATGTTTTGCTATTTAAAGTGAGCACTAAATATTGAATAATGTGGCACTTCCATTTTTAATGCATTGATTTTCAACAAAAGGTGATATTTGAATTTAATTGAAAACTAATAAAAAAGTGAAATGATGGATTAAGTATTATGAGTTTTAAGATAACACTAATAAAATTACTCCCATCATAACTTATGTAGCAAACAGAGTTGTTATCTTAGTCAAATGCAATCTGTATATATCTTGGGTGGGGGGATTTATTTGTGTTTTTGTAAAGAGCTTTAATCTGGCAACATGATACATTACAGTACCTTAAAAATAGGAACTTTACGCTTTTGCTATTATGGTTTTTAATATTTATCTGCTTTTTACTTGCTGGTTTGAATTTAGAAAATATGTATCTGACTCAGTTTGAGAAAAAAAAGGTTTAAATGCTCTGCTGAGAGTACTAGTAAGTTCGCCTCATAACCCTCAGTCATAAACTTTGAACCTGCAAAATAAACAGGATTTAAAAAATGGGCAATAAATAATATAGTAATGAAATTTGTTTAAACTGACTAATTTAATGAAAAAATGTGCCACAGTTCATTTTTTATTATCATACATCTTTATTTGTTGTTAAACAAACACTAAACACAGTGGGAGATCCTTCATTTCCGTTAAGTCGATTGTAGGAGCATTCCTGGATTTTCTATGTGGTTTCACCGTATCATTGTTCACCCTTATCTGAATGGGTTTTAGTATTCGTGTTTTCACAGTAACACACATGTCCAGGATACATTTATATTCATATTATCTTTGGGTCATCCAGCAACTCTTTAGCTTAAACCTTTAAATTGAATTCATTTAAATTAATCTTCATGCACTCTAATGATTAACTCATTGTTGTAAATAGACAGTGAAAGATAAGCACACGTGCATGGAGTAATAGGCACTAGGTTGCATTACAAGACCCTGATCTCTGGTTCATTGTTTATGCTTTAATCTAAAGTTATGTGGGGTTAAATCTAATGCAAGTTGATTCTTATTCTTCGTTTATTATGTTCTCACCTAAAAGGTAGCAGGCCATTATATTTGTTCTTTGCCCCCTTGTGACATTAGAAAGAAATCACGTATTGATCTGTATGGTCAGTCAGCTTATCAAGTTAGTCAATCAGAATGACCTCCACAAATGCACAAAGCTACCGTTACCAGGAGAATAACAAACAAAGAAGCACACTTCCTCAGCAGTAATATGTTTAAAGTCTTGGAGCCTCTAGACTCTGCAGGATACAGGCTAGATGATTAAAAAAAATAAAGCTTGGTTCCAGCAAAGCAAAACACCAAGAGAAACTCAACGTTAGACCTATAATATGCTTCCAAAACCCATTGGCACCCTCCAATATAATCCAAGGTCTGCAGCTTTACAATGCTCACAGCTTAAACAGCTTAACACACTGTTACCACCATCCACTTTTAAATTATTCATCACATAAAACAAAAACTAGACTGACCAGCAAAGCTAATGTACACAATGAGTGAATATAGCTGGATTTCAAAGGCGGCACTAACAGATTTAGGGGAAACAGTTTAGAAACAATCAGATAACTACAAATAAGAAAAGCTCTTGCAGTTGTTGATCTGTTATGGTTTCAGAAAGATGCTGCTGCTGATAAGGCCCCCAAAGTCAGTGTTGCTTCTCAGGCTAAATATAAAAACCTTGTTACAAGCTAAATGTACGGAGCCCCTAAAGGGACATGGAGGGAAAAAAAATCTTTTGCGAGATCTCGCAAAAGTATTGCGAGATCTCGCA
>JAUZNJ010085567.1:0-50259 GCA_034780135.1 Jordanella pulchra
ATAAACTTGTTGAACTTTTTCTCTGCCTCCTGTGGTGTTCTGCATGTGGGTTCGACACCTAAAGCCCACCATGACACATACACACACACACACACACACACCCACACACCTAAATTAAAAAAAAAAAAGTGCACACATCTTTTTGCACTTTAAGTGAGGCACAAAGCCAAGGTTGCAGACCTACCAAAACTATGATCATATCCTATTATGACTGAAGCTTAAAGCTGACCGTAATTTCTTATTTGTTAAAGCCATTTTTGAAGCCAACATACTGAATTCGTGCAAAGGTCCAATCAGTTATGGTCTCTTCTGACAGTGTTTGCCATCAGAATGACAGAATAATTTAGAAATACACTGGAAAAACTGATTGTAAAGTAAGTACAAATTTCTTAGAATAAGTTTCTTTGTCCTTGGAATGAGTCTTGGAATGAGGCTGTTAGCACTGTTGCCTTGCAGAAATAAGGTTTTGGGTTCAATCACGGCCTGGGGTCCTTCTGCATGGAGTTTGCATGTTCTCCCCGTGCAGGTGTGGGTTCTCTCCAGGTACTCTGGCTTCCTCCCACAGTCCAAAAACATGATTGTTAGGTTGGCATCTCTCGATTGTGAGTGTGTGTTTGTGTGTGTGCATGGTTGTTTGTCCTTGTGTGTCTATGTGTTGCCTTGCGACAGACTGTACCCCACCTTATGCCCATAGTCTGCCAGAGATAGGCACTGGCCCAACCACGACCCTGATCGATGAAGTGGGAGGAGATGGATTGATGGATTATTATATATTAATATACTAGATATTAGATATTATTAATATTAATATTAATATTAGAGCTTTTATTTTCTTCTTGTTCTTATTCAATTCCATTATTCCACTGGAAAATTGTTTTTCCTTCCCTCTCAAATAAAGGGAAAATACACCAATTAAAACAAATAACTTACTTAGACTTCAACTTTTGCAAAGTATGTTTTCAGAATAGGGTTCTTATCGGGGAGAGCATCAGCTCTACATGGACACGGGACCCTACTGGCCTCTGTTTAGAACCACCCATGGATTCTAGGATTTGAAGATGACAAAAATGGGCGTTAACCCAATTAATAGGACCTACTCTGATTTTTTTTCCATTCCACTTGTGCAGTGTGGTGTAATGAACGGTTTAGAGATGCGTCTGTGTGACGCCTGCTGTATTAGAATAATCCACCAGATGATGCTGTTGCTCCTCCTTTCTCCTCAGAGTTCCTGGTGCTTGTCAGAAGGTGGAGGTGCTGCACCCCCTTCATTGTCTAAGCAGGAACCAAAGGGAGAAGATCCTGCTTGCCTGTGTAATCCCGTCTCTCCGCGGCTCACGCGCTCAGTCGGCCGTCATGGCGACCTCAGGGAGGCTGTGCTGCGGGGCGAACCGCGTCTAAAAACTCCCCTGGGATTCTGATTTTCTTCCCCTGTGTCCGGACGTAGATGTAATACCTTATTTTGAGCTGCGGGGAATACTTTGGCTTGGACAAGCCTGTATTACCAGAGAGGAGAAGAAGGGGTAAGGACCATGCAGCGCAAGTCTTCCCGTCAGTGTTGCTCTGTTTAAAGGAAGTAATTGAACTTGTTTGAAGAGATTTGAGTTCTGGGAGTATCATTTCGCCTGATCCAGTGGTCTTTTTTTAAGGGACAGTCCTCTCTGTCCTGCAGTGTGAATTGCATTGCACAAATATTCCTCAGCAGATGCAGCAGCAGTCGCTTAGGTTTTATCTCCCAAGATTTGAATCGTGTATCACCGTGACATTTAAATGATCAATACCTCATCAGGACGTGTGCAAATGTGATCTCCCTGCTTAGTTTCCACAGTGTATCCAGGTGAGTGTATTAATGTCACATGTGCTGTAGCTGCTGTTAATAATACCCTGAGGATTACTGCAGCCTCTGCTCTGTTAACCCACATTACAGTCAGGGTGTCAAGTCTGTGAGAGGTGAGTCAGAGGAGTCTCTCTTTTCTTTTTTTTTGCTTTAAAAAAAATGCGTGTCCAGCTGACTTGAAATCCTTCTCCTCAATTGCCACACACTGCCATTATTATTTAGGGAACTTAAAAAAAATCCAGCCACACCCACATATCAGGATCTGTTGCAGAGCACAAGAGGAAATTGAGCCTTTATTTGGTAGTTTTGTTATGCAGCTTCTTTCAGGTGGACAACTGGCTTTATCAAGCTGCTGCCTCTGGCCATTCAGCTGTCACTAAAGGTTTCCAGCTGTGCACTGGAGGGGCCCCTTGCACACAGTGGAGCCACTGTTATAAAACCCAGCTCCACATTACACGTATGTGGGGAATTTCTAGCCAACTTGTTGAAATGCAGAGAGCTTCCCCTTTCTGTAAATGGCCTCTCTCATATCATACACGGAGTGACTTGTGTCTTAGTGCTAGTTGCACAAGTGGTGGCTATTCTGTGTGTTTGTTTGGACCTGAGTTATAGGCACTGAAACTGAACACAAAACTCCTGACCGGTTGATTTGTTAGCCTCTGTGAGAGGGATTGCATGGGTTGGCTGAAGTAATCACTGTCTGCTCTTCGCCTGGCCTCTATTTCACAGCTACTCTGTGCAAAGGCTCTGTGCTTATGTGCCATGCTTGTGCAGGTCACACAATATATAGAGACAAACCTCAAAGCATCTGCCAGAAATCAAGACAAGAGCTGCTGGGTTCAGATGTCATAAGTTTGCAAGTTTAGATTAAAGTATGTTGTCGTTCCCAAATCATTTCCAAGATGGTAGTCAGAGCTAGACTTTGTCTGTAATTTCACTGGAGAATGGCATAGTTTGCTAAACTGCTCTATGATGACTGAACCAAACAGGTGCAGATGGTACACAACATTCTTTGTTAATGAAAAAAAAAACTCTTAAGACCCTCGACTCATTTTAATTTGACACCAATTCCAAACAATATTTGCTATAAATTGCAAAGTGTATGACAAATGTCAAGGTAACACCATACCCACAGTGAAACATGATGGTGGCAGCATCATTCACTTTCTAAAATTATGAGCCATTGAGTCCCAAATATTTTTGACTCATTGTATTTTAAGTCAGCAATACAGAGCAATGAATAGCTTCTAAATTTATGTGCTCATAAAATATATAACAAATACAGATGAGGAAAAGATTCTTGTATAAATAGATAAATTATTAATCCATTGGAGAAGCATGCTTGACTTAATCCTTGGTATTCTTGATTTGTTTTAACTGTGAACGCATTTTAAGGACATTTCATTCAATTCTGAAAGTTCTTGGTATTCTAATAAATTGGAGTGAATTTATTTAATTCACTTATTCAAATTGGTTTCCATGTGCTTTATTTATTTTGTTTATATTAATGTTTAGAACAAGATAAGTTATAAGGATTTACTTTATGAATGGTAAAACTATATGGAAAACAATCTGATGGGAAAATTTGGTAAAGGTTACTTCAGTTTTACTGCAGGCCACAGCTATCCATTGATGTAGTCAAACTAGCCCAAACTGTACAGTGGAACATTTTATTACTAAAAAAACAACTACGGTACAAGAGAATCTGTCTTAAAACACCTGTCGGCCATGTTTTCTTACTAATGCTAGCAGATCAACTTCATTTTCCTGGTGGACCCAGAATCGCCACAATAAAGAAAAAGAAAAATTTCTTTGACAGGCTCTCCATAACTGGACCCAACTTAGTATTTCACTATCTACTGCTATCCCTATGGCTGGTTCTCTTCACATACTCTTATTCCATGACCCCCTCCTTTTGAAATGCCTGAGTCAGCTTTCAGTGGTAACTTGGCAGCAGTCGCTCACCTCTGCGACAACTGAACAGCTGCCCACTATCCGCAATGTTTCGTTTGTCTCACTTGGTGAGGTTTCAGAATGACATTAGTCGACTGGAATGTCAGATGAAATAATGTTTCTGGGCCATGCGTGTATTTGGTTGTGAATAAATGCATGATAGTTTGATCTCACGTGTCAGGTGTTACGGTCACTGACCTCTAGGGGCTCTCTTCATGAGAGAGCTCTTTCTTTGTGTTTCAGTTCTACCGGACTGCCACAGGTGGAATTTGTTGAAGCTTGTCAGGCACCCATAAAGAGCTTCACACCAGAGATGCTAGACCCCATTTTTGTCTTTGGGCCTTGATCTGCTGTGAACTTTTCTGTAGCTGATTGTTTGTAGAAAGTTTGGATGGTTTTGCTGTGAGCAGTTCTTTGAATCTTTAAGTGTATAACTAGAGTTTTGTGTTTGTTCCGTGGAAGCTGGTAGGGGTTCTCTGCCATTTTGTTTAACTGTTTTTCTCCTGTTTTTTGGTTAGTTAGGGAGTTCAGGTATTGTACTTTTCAGTTATCTTCTAGAAAGTGTTTTTATTTTATCGTTAAAAGGAGGATGTTTTGTTTGTTGTTTTGGTCTTGGAGACACTGAAGCTTAAAGCTTCCCTGTGTTTGTTTGTTTGTTTTCCTGTGATTGAGATTTTTACTTGATTTGTAAATTAAACTATATTTTTGCTACTGACAGCAGCTGTTTAGATTACCTTTATTTTGTGTTACACCCAGTGCTATACTTTACCTTTAGTGGTCTTTGGGGAGGGGTTGTAACATAAGTGGGGGCTCATCCAGGATCAGATGAGATCAAGCGATGTCAGGTAAGTATGACCATTTTCCAGTGAGGGCGATGCACAAACCAAAAGTAACAACATGATGTCAAATCCAGACTTGGTGGAGCTGGAGGAGCCTGGTCCACTCCGGGGGAAAGCATCCATCCCCCTGACCAAAAATAAAAATATAGTTTACCACTGACCATTTTTCAAAGTCAGTTTAGATTCATTCAATAATCATCTGATGATAATCTTTATTTTGCCATTATTACTGTACATTACTGCGAAGTTTGTCTTCTGTGTTTAACCTATCTCCCGTAGGGAGCAATGTGCAGCTTGTGGGGAGCAGTCCAGGAGTCAGAACCCAAGCTCTGCTCTGTTCTATAGGCCATTACTGCCCCAAAAAAGTTCTTCTGAGTGGTATATGAAGCAACTACCTAAGGAGAGTGGCCATTATGAAAATAGTATTGTTTAAAGCAGTGGCTTACATAATCCTTGTTATCAATAATGTTTACTCCAGCTGAATAAAGCATTTTCTTGTATTTTTGGCCTCTTTTGGTTGAGCACTTTCCAGATGTGTTATCTGTAATGATTAGTTAACTCTACAAATGTCTCCTCTAAACCTGCCATTTAGCTCCAAAATTTATTGAAGCTCGTTTCTTCCCTCATTCTTTGAGTTGGTAGACGGAAACCTTGACATCCTTTGCCAGCTCATGCTAGTGAATCCCTTGGCTTTTTTAAAAATTTTTTTAGGTCAGATGGATTCTATGATCCCTCCAGTGAGATGCAGGAAAGCACTAAGCCATTCCCGTAAAGGGAGATTTTGATCTACAATTTGACTATTACTCTAGTTCCAAACGACATAACAATTGTGTTTTTTATGTCTTTTGACATAAAGTTATGTATCTGCTCTTACTTTTATTCTCCATCCAGCGCTCTCTCAGTTCCCATCACCAGCAACATATTTAGATGTTTGACCATTGAGACCTGATCAAACTTGCATGTCTCTGATTTTGGACGCGTCTTCCTCTTATGGTTTTCTTAATCCATTTGAAGTTGAACAGACTCTTTGATTTAACCCTCTTTCTGTGTAATTCACTTGTCAGATGAAATTAAGATCAATCTATGCTTTGATATTAGAAAATGCTATAATCCGTTTTTCTCATGATGTAAATGAGACTCCCACAGGCAACAATTACGAGCCATTAGTGCTGAGTGCAAATATAGCATGTACCAGGAAGGTTTCCTGTGGTTGATAATGATTCCTTGTTTTAATTAGAACCTACACTATTAATACTGTGAACAACAGACGGTTTGAATGCTAGCTGACTGCCTGTTTCTTTTCTTTAACACAGGCTTTGCAGTGAGTATCCCAGAGCACCATGGCAGAGCCAGATCCAGAGACAGTCTCCTCTGGAGCAGGTCAGCGTCTTGGAGCCCCTGAGACTCTTGGCATCAGCACTTTGGACCCTGGCCACAGGCCTCCAGTGATGCCCCCTGGAAGACATGTCACTATCAGGGTCCGTATGTTGGATGACACAGAAGAGCTTTTTGACATCTCGGTGAGTTGCTTTTCGCAGTTCCGCTTTTTTTCTTCTTAATGGCAGCTCTACTACAGGAATCAGACTTCTCATTACTGCAGTGTTTCCATTTTCATCTTGGCTGCAGCAGACTGGTAACAGGTTGGCATGGCAACAGAAAGTTGCATGCATGAATGAAGGGATCCTTTCAGAGTAATGTCAGATTTCCTCTGGTTTATTATGGTCCATTTTGTTGCTTTCTGATCATCAAACCGGTCTTGTTATTTTGTATTTCTTTTGTTTTGCCCTGACAGTCTTTGGGAATCGTAATGGTTTAGTTTTTACTACAGAGGGGTGTGAGACATTTGCTCTATAATGTCATGTTTTCTTAGACATCAAGTGGAAACAGACAGGTGGACGTGAGAAACTGGGTTGTTTCTTTTGCCATTAAAAAAGCCACTGTTTTCATTCTATTCATACAGGCAGGATTTAGAGGATTTAGTCGTCGCACTATGATCCAAAAATACACACAATAGACTAAGCTAGTTGCACTGAATAGGTAACAGTCAAATACAAATTAGATATTATTTGAGAATGAATCCTTTTTTTTCAGATTAGTAATACCTCATGTGGAAATTTGTTTAATTATGTTACCTGAATGGGGAGACATAAAGCAAACAGGATCCATTATTCTTTACAGCGTAGAGATAAATGCATGAACTATAAGCGCTTTAAGTAGTTGTCTACTCAAGATTAATCCACAACTGAGAATTGTGATTTTCCTGCTCTTTGTGTAACATTTTCTGTATGGTACAAACCACAGCTTACAGTGCAGAGATGGACATTGGTTTAAAGTAGTAACAAAAAATAAATAAAAAAGGTTGAGAATAAAGTTAATGTGATTGTTTTTATTTATTTATTTATTTTAATCAATTGCTGGTTACAGTATTTGCAGCTGCCTGGGAAAACACAGACATCCTAATTTGAGTATT
This sequence comes from Jordanella pulchra, assembly GCA_034780135.1. Classification (NCBI taxonomy): domain Eukaryota; kingdom Metazoa; phylum Chordata; class Actinopteri; order Cyprinodontiformes; family Cyprinodontidae; genus Jordanella; species Jordanella pulchra. The sequence continues at coordinate 7,097 of JAUZNJ010085567.1, forward strand.
TATTTTTTTAGAAACTGTATGTGTGCTCCCATGAGGGTCTTTCTGATCAAAAGATCACAATAAAAAGTGGAAAAAAATCTTTTGCTCAGCAAAGTGATAAGATAAAATTGCTGTTGTTTCTTATTTCTTTGTGTTTAGCCAGATTACCTTAAGTCTGTGATTTAAAGCAGAGCCATTTGGAATTTTAGCCTTTCAAAATAAACCAGTAAGTTTAGAGTTGCACCATATTTGGAACTTGGATGGTGTTAGTATTAATTGCCACTGACTCAATCTAACTGGTTGAATAACTTGGACATGAGGAGTGTGAATTCATGACAGTTCAAAATAAACAAAAGCATTAAACCAGAAGAATAAAAGCTGCATTCAGATTTCTGTACAAAATGAAGACTTAATGCTTAATTTTAAATAATAATTTAAGTTTTTCCTATTGACTGCTGTGGGTCATCCGAAGGATGGATTTGGCAAAAGTTTACTTATATGAAAAACCATTAAATCTTTTCTGTAATGATGAGTATAGATAAGGATACTACTTTTTATAGATTTATGTGTTCAGTTGTACAAAAATAGAAAAACGGGACGGAGGTTTTGGCATTTGGATTTGATAGTGGAATGGGAAAAGAAAACACATGTGCTGCAGTCTCATCCCTGGAAATGATTAACAGGTGGCTCAGTTTCCCCCAACATTCTTGTGATTGCTATGGAAGACTGCTTTCAGATCTTGATAAGAAAGCTGTTCTGTGTCTCTTTGGTGGTGCTGATCAGGACTTGGGGGCTTGACTATAAAGTTGCTGTCCTTCAGGGAATTTCCCTGCATGGTGACTGATCTCTATTCCTTACTGGAAAACTATTGACATCCAAACTTAGGACTCAAAATATGCAATCCTTCTCAAAGGCCTTTGTTGCACAGATAAGTTAGATCTTTAAAGCCAAAGATACTTTGATCTGGATTGCAACATCTGGAATATTTTAGCTATCCAGTCTTTAAACAGGTTCGGTCGCATTTTGTTTTACAAACACTTTGCTAATACTATACCTTTAAAGTGACATCTCATTGTTCAAGAAGATAAAACAGGTTAGGTCAGCATTTTATTCCACCATCATAAATCTTTTCTTGTTTCGTTTCAGAGGTTCATTATTTTGGCTCAACACACAAACATATGATTTCAAGAAAAAAAATACTATTCGACTACTTGTTTCTGTGTGTACTAGAATATATATATTTTTTTATTGCCAAAGTGAAGCCTCACACAGAATGTGTTGAATATGATTTTAAAAATTAAGTAGGGTTACTTATTGGGAAAAGAAAAATCCTGAATATTAAATCGTAATAGTTGTTTTAACTATATTCACCAGTTCTTCATTTAGTGGTTCATCTGTTGTCAATATTTTATCTTTATTAACTTTTGCTTAAAAGACAGTACATTTTACCTCTGGCACTCAATTATTTTCTTGTACAGTGGGGAGAACAAGTATTTGATACACCGTTGATTTATCAGGTTTTCCCACTTGCAAAGCCAAAATTCTTACTGGTTGATAGATGATCAAATACTTATTTCACACAATAAAATGGAAATTAATTATTTAAAAATCATACATTGTATTTTTCTGGATTTTTGCTTTAGATTCCATCACTCACAGTTGAAGAGTCCGTATGATAAAAATCACAGTCTTCTACATGCTTGGCAAGAGGGAAAACCTGAAAAATCAACAGTGTATCAAATACTTGTTCTCCCCACTGTATATGGGAAACTGTTTCTGTGCTGATTGGGCTATAAATGTAAAATTGTCCCTCTGAAAGATTAGATTATATCTATTTTCCATATAATACTAATTTGTTGTTTTTTTTTTTTAAAGTATACTATTCCTTCGCAAACATGCTTCCAATTGGCTTCAAAGAGAAACAATTACCAACATCATCCCAGACATACTTACAGTGGGGATGGAACCCATTTTTCTTTGCTGTTTTAACAAAAGAAAAAAAAAGAAGACAGTTTTCCTGTTTGAGTGATTTAACCCAAAGAACATTGTTCCATTAAAATCTTCATAGACAGTTTAATTCATTTTAGATTAGATTTTTACAAAAAAAGTAAAGATTTGACTTTGTGTCAAGCAATTGTTCTATTTTTCTTCCAGCACTGATTTTTGAGTATGAGATTACACCTTATAAAAATTCAATCTAAAGGCTTTTTATACAGGATTCTTTACCAGGGATTTTAGTTATAAGTTAATAGCTAGTACTGTAAATTCAGAAAGCCGGTGGATATTTTTTTTTTTTTTTGTGCTTTAGTTGTTTTTTTTTTGTTTTGTTTTGTTTTTTTTGTTTTACAGTAAAATGTTTTCATGTGATCATAAAAAAATGGTGCAACACTAGAGCAAGGTATGCATACTGTTGCCATTTCAGTAAGTAGCCTTCAAAAAGACATAGTGGCTGCTATCATGCAGATGAGGTGTGGTGAAGCTGAATTTAAAAACTCAGGTTGGACTGAAACCAGCTAAAGATGTGGCTCAGGAGAGGGTCACTAAAGAGCCCTGCTAACAGAATGCTTTATTCACGCTCAATTTATCACACATTATGCCCTCCATCTCGACTTGACACTCCAGATAAAAATCTCATTGGGTTTTTTTTTAGGGTTTTTTCCTGGAGGGGATGGTGGAGTTTATTTTCTGCACACCACAGTTTAATTTGAAGAAGATAAATCAGAAAAAAAGCTGTTTTTCTAAGCCGTTTTCCTACACTTGAGTTTAATTCAGCATAACAGTTACATGTCATACATACAAACCCACAGTAAAATATTATCTCTAGTATCTCCGAAGAGTTTTGGTTAAACTTTAATTTTTATAAACAAATACCTTTTAAAGATGCAAAATACATAAATTAGTTTCAAAGCTCTTTCAGATATTTATATTTTATTTTTAAACAGGAAAATACAATATGTTCTAGATTTTTTTTGTCTCATGAGTTTTTTTTTTGTCTTGAAGCGATCAGAAAGCCTCACCTTGTTACTGATACCAAAGTCTTTAGTTCCTACCTCTCTGTTTAAGCCGGGTAGGTTTCCACCTCAGCGGGCTAAGTATCAGATGGTTGGGAAACAAAAATGGGCCATTGAACCATCTTGTGGGTCACATACCATGCTGTGGCCTACTTAGCATTCTAGCTGTGAACATTAATTTGTTTTGATGCTGGCATCTGGCACAAAGTACCTGGACTTTTATTGGCAACTGGGCTAATTATTTAAGAAATAAACATAAATCAGATTTCTTTCTAGTAATTCTATTTATTTTAGAGAAGAAGAATTATTTTCTTTAATTAATTTTTCTGGGTTTTTTTTTCGTTGTTGCTGGAGGGTATCCAGACTCCAGTTCTTAATCTACGTTCTGCTCCTGAAGCTAGTACCCCCCCCGACTGTGTCTGGGCTGATGTTAAGATGCTTATACACACTGCTGGTGAGTGATGGAAGTTGTCTGTGAAATGTTGCAGCATGGATTCAAGGGTTAAAGGGTGGGGGAGGGGGTTGTAGAAGACTGAGTGAAGAAAATGGTCATCCTCATCTCTTTAGATAAAGAAGACAGATGTTGGAAAAACCTTCACATTCATTAGATCTGAATCGTAATACAAAACACAAAACAAGTATAGCTGTCTGATAATTATCTGTTCTTGCATTGAGTCATTTACTTTGCAGCAGTTTCTCTTCTAAAGGAAGCATGAAAGGAAGGAACATCCAGAATAATTATTTCCAGTAAAGGATGGCTAAGCTATGATTATTTTGTACATAACAAAAACAGGACAGATATTTTAATTGCCTATTCAAGAAAAAGACTGAATAAGAAACTAGGTAAGGTGTGTCTTCTATGGTAAGATTTACAAAATGAACAACTGACAGCAATAACTGAACCATTTATTTCATCCTGTAAGAGGTACAGCTTCTCACAGTCCTATAATACCAGGTGAACTTGATATCGAAAGAAAAACAAAGAAAGTTGGCATAATTCATTACAGTGGGTGTAGGTTTGTCAATAACTATGTTCTGAAGAGGAACAAACACAGAAGCACCAGGTCAAGCATACCTTCTGTAAAGGGTATTCAAGAAGTGATCTTTACAATACATAATACTTACTTGTAATCTTGTAATGGAAAACTGATTTTAGCAATACAGTGTTTAACCATTAGCTATTCAGGCAATGTTCCTCTAATGCTGCTCGGCAACTGCTGCTCGTTTTCTCTAATGAGCTACTAAAGAAAGTCTCCACTACAATTACACTCCCGTCAACATCTCACCACCCATCGCTTTACTCATTATCCTTACTCTGCTTCAACTTTATAAAAGACTATTACACTCACAAATGTCTAACTTAATAGCAAACTGATTTCTGTGCATTTTTTCTATATTATGGAAATGTCACCTTGGACATTCTTATCCTACTGCAAAATAATGCTGTGACTTTCTAAAACATTGAGATTGTAAAGCCAGCAGCCCATTTAGTTTGGCCTAAATAAAACTGCTGAATGTGACTATAATCAGTGGTAAATTTAAGCGAAATGTAATCACCTCAAAACACATTTTGGTGTAAACATAAATGATCTGTAGAGCAGGAACCCTCAAAGGAGAGAGGAGAAGGTAAAAAGCAGATATAGGCTTCAAGCAGGATATGCAGTGTTGTATTTATTGGTGGTAAAACATACACCCAGGTCAATAGCATTTAAAGCTGTTAAGTTTTTATCATACCTTTATTGTGATAAAAATTCTCTCATTAGTAATAAAAGTGAGATTTAACATCCATGTGCCCGCTATGTTTTTGAGCATCCTTGTATTTAATCTGACCGTTGCAGCAGCGCAGGAAGAAAACAAGCTATTTTTGTCTTCACAACTTCTCCATGTTAATATCCCCCATTGGGTTTGTAGACAGTGGCAAAATGAGATATTAAATTTTATGACAGGGGTTTTCATTAGAGAAAGAAACAAAACATCCCATTTCCCATATTAACATGCTGCTTTGACTTACTTTATGGTGTATTGCAACCATTTACAGTGTTTGTCACAGCTGAACAAACTGGAATGTGGATTAATAAGTTAGGAAACTTCTTTACCATGTGACCAGCTATATTTAACCCATCTGGAAATTCAGACAAGACATCTGATGCTACAAGGGACTTTTTTCCCCATAGATTTCCATAACTCTCATGCATTTTTAGCTTGATTTGAGAATCCAGGAAAGCAGCAGCCATCCAGTCCAAAGTGGGTAAATCCAGAAAAGAAAATAACTGGACTCACCCTATTTAAAAAGTCTCATAGTCATCTAAATAATAGCTGTAAAAATCTGCTTTGGTTGAGTAAAATAAGGCTTGCGTGAGTTCACCCTTATGCAGCTTCACTGTAGTTGAAGCACTTTAGATAAACTGAAACTTGGTCATAATTTTAATATTTTTTAATCAATTATTACTCTTGTTGTTGCCAATATTATCTGACATTTCCCAAATCATTACTTTTTTATTTGTTAGACAGGAGGGAATATAAACCCCTAGATTGGGTTTATTTGCTTGAAAGTTTTCATTTTTAGATGGACAAATTGATGGGATTGTAGTAATAATAATAATAATAATAAATTTTATTTGTAATGCACCTTACATTTCAAAGAAGTCTCAAAGTGCTACAGAGACAAAAATAGTAAGATACACATGGTTGCAACAGTCAGCATAATGCTTAAAAATAAATCCCCTAATATGTTAAAGAATCTTGAATTACTCCTTTTATAATACTAGATCAGTAAAATTCAGCATGCACCTTATTTATGCACGTCGCATACCTCTGAAAGGTTCTTAGGAACTCCCGTTTCACCAGTATTTATTGGCAATCTCAGCATAAAAGGAAGTCAGAGCCGAGAAGAAGTAAAGCATTCTGGTCTTGAAGCAGTCTGTGAAATCCCGTTTAACTCTGAGCTGTCTGTCACATTGCTTTAGAGAGTAAGCAGATGCAGGTGATGGATGAAAGACTTGGTGTAATTTCTTTCTTATGGAACTGTAATAAGTTGTGGGGAATACAGTTTATATTCTTCAGGCGGGTAGGAAATTCCGAAAAGTATGCAAGGCATTGCTTCCTTTTATAAACCATGCCAACACCACAATACCATCACTTGTTATGAAGTAATGAGTCATGCATGTGTAATAGTTGCTTTAGTTGAGATAAATCATGTTTTCACCTCAGCCCTTTGCTTTTATACATGGCTCGTTTTCATTTATAATCCCAATATTGCACTTTTAAAATTTGACTGATAGTGATGTTGACCTGATACAATATCGTTACTAAGCATAAATACTTTTGTTACTCATTTTAGAGTGTGGAAGGTTATAAAAGGTTTGTTAAGGTGATATTACTCAAGCATAGAGCAATAATAAACAACATTAGGTATGGGAAAAACTGACCCTTTTATTAGAAACCAAAGGGTTACAAAAACATGAAACAAAAGCAGAGAGAAGCTGAGTGTTTCTATCAGCCTGCTCATATCGAAGGTTTTAGAAGCAGGCATTTGGATATTAATGTTTTTTTGGCTTGTATCTGACCCATTTGGTGTTTCAATATTTGAGCAGGACATGCCTGCTTTTGAGTGAAAGAAATGTTCCAACGCAGGAAAAAGCATTAGTGTTAGAAATGACTCTTCTTGTACTTGTCCTGCTGTATTTGAGTTCTGTTTTAAATTATCCCGGCAACATAGCTTTACAAAGGCTTGAACCTACTGTCTTCATGAGAGGCAGTGCTTTAAACTGGTTTAATTTTCATTTATATAATATGTGTCATTGTATGATTATGTGTGGTTCCCCCTGAGACGTTTTATTGAAAAACCCAAAGCCCAGTTCTGCCGTTACGCTGATGATACTTTGCTCTATTTAATTTATTGAACTTGAGAGAACAAATGCTTTGCTAACAATAAAATCTAACCTTAATCATTAAGCTATGGATGTCCTGTATATTTTTCCATCATAGCCTTGGTTAAACAGAGGTAAAACTGTTTTTCGTCCTATATTAACCACTAATTCATTTTTAGTATTATTTTAAGAAGTGATTTTGTTGTAAGTTTTATTGGTTATTTCCTGCATTGCTTATTTTTGGTCATGTAAAGGACTTGTGAAAAGGAATGCTTAGAGACCAAAAAGATGGAAAAATAAAGTCTAGATGTGGAGAACATTCTATCACACCCCACCCATAGATGGTGGGGGTGAGGTTTGTTTCACTCTGAGTTTTAAATGAAAGAATCTGCAGTTTGAATGTCATATCTGTTATGTTGCATCTCCAGAGTCACCAGCCTTTGCAGCCTGTTGGGAGAGGCAGTCAGAGAGAAGCCTTGATCCATCGAGGAGACCAGGAATTTCCCGGAATCCAGACATCTGATTCATGTCACTTCTGTAGCCTCTGCTATCGTTTTTACATTTGTTCACTTTTGGGATCCTGTAAATAGAAACCTTTTTCTTATATCTCTTCCTAAATTCTTCTTTTCCCAGCAGTCTTGTTTCTGCCGACTTGAATCACTTGTTATTCAGTCTAAGAAAAGCGTGTGCAGTTGCCTTTTGTGGCTTCCAGCCATGGTGAGAAATTATTTGTCGTTTATCATCCCTCTCTTTGTTGCCTTGCTGCTACCAGCGTCACGACCCCTGAGCTGTAGAAATGAGCCCCCCCAGAGTTAGGGTTTAGATTATGTTCCTGTAAACATGCATCAACAGGAATTGCATCTATAATTCTATATTTCTTTTTGAAAGGGCACAAAAAGCACATGCTCAGTGATTTTTTTTTTTTTTTTGTGGTGGCGAAGGGGGAGTGGGGGTTTGCCATTCTCTAGAATGTCTTCTTTTGATATCTGCTGTTGAAGAGTAAAGTAGGGAGGAGGTTATTGATGTGAGAGTACAGCACCAGCATGGGGTTTATGCCGCTACACATTATTTCAGACTGACATATCCAGGTGATCCATACACCCATCTTCTCAGTGAAAGTTAGTTTTTTTTTGTTGTGATTCAATAAATGTGAAGCATGGCACCAACTTTTTAGCTTGTTACTGTCTTATTGCTAAATTGACCCAGTTTCTCAGAAAGATTGAATTTTGTATACTATACAGGACTTTGTGTTATCATATGTTCAGTGTCATCCTAAACATAAAATAAAAAGATATCTTCGCAGCTGCAAATCTAATGCTCTGCGTTAAAAATTAAACCCTCTGTTGGGTTTTATTTCAGTGAATAGTACAGTAAAAGAGCAGGCAGTTTGTACGCCACAAAGGATTCCAGCACTGCTCTGTCTTCTTAAAATTCTCTTAAACGTTCCTCACATGAACTCTGACCCTACAGCAGCTTGTCTCTCATGAGACGAAATTGAAATCTCACAAAGGGTGGGATGTGTGGTGGATCCGGGGGTCATTTTCCCATGCTCATCCATCTTTCTTAGGATCAGAGCTTTGCAGAATATGAAACCACTTGTGTTCTTTTTTAGAATGAAGCAGTAATGCAGTAAATAAAAAAAAAAGATATCACATAGGTCAACCTACATGTTGTATTTGAGATATGCATATTTAAAATTGCCTTTTTAAGTGAGGAAAACCAGTAAAACTCTTGCAGAAAAAAGACCAACTAAAATACTGTGAAACAGTTTTTGACCTTATCAGGAGCTGAATAAACGTTTATTATGTTCATATTCTATTAAAAGGAAATGACAAAGGTTTAAATTTCAATTGTATATTTATTCTTACTTAAAAAGCATAGATAACGGGTGTGCAGGTGGAGCAGGGGTTAGCGCGCACGACCCATGTATGGAGGCCTTAGTCCTCGACGCGGGCGACCCAGGTTCGAATCCGGCTTGTGGTCCTTTCCCGCATGTCTCTCCCCCTCTCTCATACCCCCTTTCCTGTCAGCCTACTGTCTGAAAAACGAGCCACTAGTGCCATAAAAAGTTCAAAAAAAAAAAAAAAAAAGCATAAATAATGTCAGTTTCAGGCAAACTATCTTTTAAATGACACAGCTATGCATGCTGATGCCCCTTTTCTGGACAACTGGTGACATACAGACAAATGAGAGAATTTTATCAGATCCTTATATATTGATCTTCATCTATATGGATGTGTCTAGAGTAAATGTTTTAATGTGTTCTTTTGTTTTCTAAACTTTTCTGCAGCATGCATCTCTGTAGTAGCTCCTGCAGTGCCCTAGGGTCGGTGTACTGCCACTTTTAAAGGCATCTTTTGTTCAACACACCTGAAACTAAAGGCTAAATTACCTCCTGCAATGCAGTCAAGTCCCACAGAGTCATGTTAATAACCTCATTATTTCAGTCAGGTGTGTTGAAGCAGAAGAGTATCAGGGAGGCAGTTAACCAAATAAATCATCTGTTTAATCTCAGTATCTCTCCAATCAGATATCCTTATATGACCTGCTTACTTTATTGATAGAGTTTTTAACAGTAGTTTTTGTTTGGATGTTCCTGAAGTCCTGACCACCTGCTCTTGGATCAGCGTTTACCAGAAGGGCTTCAAATAGGAATAACAAGCAGTTTCGATATTTTAATAGTCTATTGCCAATCTATTAATTCCTTCCAACCTTCTTTCCTCTTATCTTTCTTTCCTTTCCATTAATTATTTAATTTTCCCCTTAAGTCTTTCTTTCTTTCTTTCTTTCTTTCTTTCTTTCTTTCTTTCTTTCTTTCTTTCTTTCTTTCTTTCTTTCTTTCTTTGTGGTTTTGGAAAGTAGAAAAAGTAGAAGCCGATAATGGAGAATTTTTTTTTCTTAGTTCCTACTCAATTTTTCATTGAATCTTTACTTACAATATTTTCCAGATCTCGCTTCAAGCGTCTGATGAAAGCATCTTTTTTTTTTTCCTCTGGCGCTACTTAAGAGCTGTTGCTGAGATTGCACTTAGTTGTTCTGTGCCAAAGCTAAAGCACACAGTGTTGGAGCAATGGAGGCAATGGCACCAGTTTAGCTCTCTGACTAGCTTGATGGAAAAAATGACACATGCTTTTTTTCCAAAGATGAAACCATCGTTGATAGCACAACAGTCTGGAGCGACTTCGTGATTAGCCTACAGATCATTTGCAAATAAATTGAATAAACTGCATGAAGAAGCCTCCTTATTGCAATGGCAGATATTTACACCAGATAGCAAAGCTTCACTTTTCCCCTCAGCAGTGGCAGACTTGTGCGCTGATCCAGCTATGTTGGTCTAATTTATTTCCCACTCCATTATTCACAGTACATCCAGAGCGAAGAGGCTGAACCAGCACAGAGCCACTGAAGGAAGCTGTCATCCTATGTCTGGCATTATATGCTGCGCTGCCTTTCTATATTGTGCACAGGTGCTTTGGGAAAACAGGCTCTGCTATAATAAGTGTTGTTTCTATGGTAACCAAGATGAATGTGGTTTTCTTTTTTTTTTGCGGAGGACCTACATGTTTGTTTGGTTCACATGTGGGTGAATTTGATTATCTTCTGATTTTCCCATTATTTTCTCATTTGATAAACGAAGCGCAGGACAAATATAAGCTGCATTTTTAGTAATCCAGTGACAGCCTTATAAGGTCCATTCAAAGACACCTTACAGCCCGTAATGACATCTTTTTGATCCTTGTTAAGCTCTTGACCCTGTGACTGAGCCGGCACGTTTTCTTTGATCTCCTTGTTGCATTTGATGGTAAAGTCCTCTCTGGAGTCAGTAGCTTCGCTGCAGCACTGCCACTCTTCAATGAATTATGAATTTCTCATTCAGATTCAGGGGGCTAATTAACATGTCAGAGCCGACCGGCTGTGTGGTGTCCTGGGATTATCATTATCCAGCAGTGCCTTATTTTATTGCTTTGCTTTTGCTTCACCTTTGCTCCTCCTCTTTCCTAAAGTCCTGATGAGTTAAGGACTTATCTCCTGCCATATTTGAGCACTAATTAAAAACCAAATGTGCTGCCTTTCACTGTGTGTCTGGAGCTTTCTGGACTGTAGCTCCAGTTGCTGACTGGAGTCAGTGCATTATTTTAACATGTTAAATTCCTTTCCGCTGCACTTGTGCAGCGCATCTCTCTGTGAACCTTTGCTGTAATCGAATTTTGGACCATGTTGACAGACAGAAAACAAATGTGTGAAACAATTTGTGTGAATGGAGCATAGATTTAAGAGGGTGTGTTTGTTTTTATTTTCTCACATTGCAGCCACAAATTTTACTGTATTTTGTTTAGATTGAAAAGGAAAAACAACCAACCAATGGAATGAAAACATTTTTTTTTGGGTGTTGGCTGTGGCTTGTTTTTGTATTCAAGCCTTTTATATCATGCTGTAGATCCACCTTTTGCGGTCTTTTTGTGTCTGTCTCTACCATTCGCCTGCAGAGACTAACGTTTTTAAAACCATTCTCTTTTCAAGGTCAAATTGGATACGGCTTATTTGTATGTGAACAGACTTTTTTGAGGTCTTGGCAAAGTTTGTCTGCTGGATTCGGTTCTGAATATAATTGAATCTATATAATTGTTTTAAAATAAAATTTTAACTTGATATAGTAAGCTTTTTTTTTTACTTTTTCTTTATTAATAGACTTATGTCTGAGGAAGTTCTTATAAGTAGTGTGCAGCAATAGCCTTAAATATTTTCTGTATTACATGGTGGTGTGATGATTGACCATATACATATAAATATATGTATATAATTGGGGATGTACATGCATAAAACTTTGGGCTGATTTCTATATCTGTTACCAGTATTGCTGTTATGAGTGTTTTCCTATCTTTATCAATATTATTACCATATTCCTCTGCCCTCTTCATTATATGAAAAACCAACCACATTGGTGATGTTGCTTCTCTGCTTCAGTTAAACACCCTATAATGATTTCTTGTCTCATTTTTATATAAAAAATTGGATTAGAAATGAAGGAATGTGACTGATCAGCTGTGCTCTGCTGCATTTGTTTGCAGCCTTTGGAAACCAGAGATCATGTTTCATTGCATAACTTGCTGGATGAATAATTTGAACAATATAAAATCATATGATATGGAAGAAGACTGAAATAATTGACACAACATACAACGGGTTCGGGTTTTAAGGAAATTCTGTGTAGATTAGCATTAATAAAGGGGCGGGCTGCAGGGTTTTAGAGTCTTATGTGCCATTTAATATTAAGACAATGTTTTATGTCTAACATTAAAGGGCTCTTGTTTTAATCTCTTAGTGAGAGTTACTACACTAAAAATGCAAGCTTTTTCAAAAATGATTGACCAGTATGACTGAGAAAAATAAGTTTTCTCTGAAAGTAGTCCAATTTCATCTTTTCTTTTTAGGAGGATTTCACAGGGAGCATCTCAAACAAAAGTAGCTGTTCGTTAGATTAAAAAAGAAAGAGTATCAAACTGAACCAATGTGCTTTCTACATGTGTAATACAATAGTTTATTCTATATTTAGTAGGAAAAAAGATGGTGCACATAAGATTAACATTAACTTTGAAACATTTTCAAAATATTTTTGCATTAATAATGTGCCTTTTAAAGTTGCTTAATTTTCCAGTGTCTGGGGAATATTCCACATGTGCAGCACACCACATTTCCAGATGTTATGAAAACTGTTAAACAGTTTCTTTCCATTTCACAAGTAAGTTCGGCTTTGCTGGTTATTTGCATAAAACCAAAACAAATTGCATCAAAGTTTGTGGTTGTAGTGAAACTAAAGGTTAATAAAGTATGAATGCTTGAACACATGAGGCTTCAGTAACCTGAAACTATTCCATAGCTAACAATGAATGGCACAAAAACTGAAGAATTTATGTACTAATCCACATGTCTTTGCTTACATTCATTTTTTTTTTTTCTGTAATTCTTTCCTGAGGAATGCGTGTGCTTCATTGACCTCCAGAGAAGGAATCCCATGACTCTGATTCCTTTGTATCCAGTTATGAAACACTAAAAGCTTTTTTGTCATTATCAAATCTAGTGCACTAAAGAATGTATGGTCTTATACCAACATACGAGTCTTAATCTTCATCTCTTGACAATTTAGGAGATATTTGAGATGAGCAGTCCTGGTGTGAAATCATTAATTCTCGCAGTTTTTGTCCAACTCCTCTTGGATCCTTCCTATTTGCATCTTTGTCAGGGACAGACATTGAATAAGGGGTCAGGTGATGTTAAGTGCTGATCCAGCTTTCATTTAACTCGCATAAAGCAGTTCATCTCAGCTGGTGTAATACAGTTAGAAATGCCATGAACAAGCATTTCTAACTCAATAAACAATATGAAAACAGATACTGGTTACCATTTCTGGTAGAACAGTAACCTTTTTTAAGCCACGGGGTTCTTAAATGTAAAGTAATAGATATTCTTAATTGAGTTATGACAAAATTTTCATAATTTTTATGAGGGCAGAATCAAGATGTAGAAGGCATTTCAACATTAAGAGGAAATTCATAGAAAGGGATTGCTTCCTTCTACAATGAATGAGAAAACGCTTATTATGTATTGTCACTATCCTTGATATAAGTATGTTTTTTCAGGGTAGAGAGATACTGATGCTGACTAGTTTGTGATCAAATTTTTATCTTAGGTCAGGGTCCATCTTTTCGTAGCTTTCACTAGTTTTATTAAAAGCTAAAGTTGAACTGGGAATGGTAGCACTCCCTTTATCCAAACTTGCACAAAGTGCTTGCTGATGAACAGTTTCAACAAAGCTATTCTGCAGTGGGCTGTGCTTCTGGCACAGCTTGTATAAGTGGATATTGATATATTTTTCCTATTCTTGTAAACTTAACCCTGCAAGGAACATTGATGATGTGTCGCACTCTTATTTTAGTTTAGTTCTACACAATAAAAATCTGGGCCTACTCCCACTGAATCTGTTTGGGGAAGCAGAGGTAATCAGCAGAACTTTCCAAGGCCGTTTTGGCGAAGCGACACCTAGTGTCCTTCCCTTAACACTTAGTTTCAGCCAATCAATTGGTAAAAAGGCACAGACATCTTTACCATCCATACAGCTGAGAAGCATATTTCTTCACAGCTGTATTCCACAGCCACCTAAAACCATAATGCTGCATTGTGATTGGCTGACTTGTCCTTGGTTGCTTCTTGAATAGTTGAGACGGGATCAGGACAAAATTAATCATGTGCTTCCGAATGCATGAATACCACAAGAACTCAGCTTGCAGACAAGGTACCTTGTATGCAAAGTTTCTCTGGAAAGTACTTTTGCCTTTTTGACAAAATAGCCTCAAAAGGGCTCATTTCTAAGGGTACTTGGCATTTTATCACTTTACTTTAAAGGTTTTTAAATTTCCAGCAGCTCACTGTCTGGTTAACAGCCATGATTCTTCAGGCCAACCTCTACGGGGGGGAGGGGAATGGCTTAGTGTCTTTGTGTCTGCAGCCCTGCTCTGTAAAGTTATGTGCCACCTTTGACTCATAAAACAGATGCATTTGGATCAGTTTTAATACAATATATCATCCTTTAAGAATTAAATAGTTTTGACAACCCTAAGAAACAGAAATGGCTCAGGCCAATGTATTTTATTTTTAGGTTGGAAACTATGTTAATTGTCTGGGAAATAGAAATAGTTGTGACATTTTGTTAAAGGAATAACACCTTCCAGTGCTGATTTAATAGAGCCAGTTTGATTGGTAATTTTCTCAACTTAAAAGAGTTTGAGGGGCTTTAATGTTTTCTAAGGTCTATTATTTGATAGGGAAATCCTGACTTGCTGTTGTATGTTTTGTTCTCTATAGAAGTGGTTTTATGTAATCAAACATAATGTCTTGAATTTCTAATCAGGACTTTTGGTGAATGATAACAGGGAAAGTATATTTATGCTAAATGTACAAAGAAAACTGGTGGTTAAAAGCTATTACTAAATAGTTTTTTAATGCTCTTTTCAACACTGTTTTAGCTCTGTGTTTTGTCTGTAATAAAAAGCTGGGATTTACTAATGACATATGCATATGACGCTTAACTGCAAAATCAGTCAGTAGGACAACAGTTCCCAATTATACTTTAGCCTTCTGAAATAAAAATAACCCAAAAAACAATTGACAACAAACAAAAACGGTCTTCCTGCTTTCTGATGTCTGTTTCCTGAGAATAATAAATAAGGTGGTTGCTGATGGATTCATTCTTGCCAGCCTCTGAGTACAGCAGCCATGCTGCATATATGAGGTTGCCATAGAGATCTTTCCTAGTTAAAAAAAAAATCCATCACGGTTCACTCAGTGCTGTGAGACTCTAAGCCCAGTTTTCACTCACAGCTGGCTTCTCCGGGCTGCTTTCAACCCCACACACCTAAAAACAACTCTCTTATGCAACCAAACCTGCATATTGGTCTCTCATCCATTGCTTATGAATTGTTAAATCAGTCAGAGTGGGTGGTTTTACTCTTAGAGCACTTAAACTCCAATACTCTGACCCAGTATCTGTATTTCGAGTCTACGGTGTTCTTTAGAGAGATTTTCAGGGTGTGGTGTTTTGAGCAATTTAAATTACAAAAACGCTGGTTTTGGTCAGAGTAATTATAAGATTGTTATAAGAAAAGTCAAGCTCTGCGGTGTCCCTTAAATTACACCAGAGATGAGATAAAATTGTACATCAAGTTCTTATAAAATCCTAGCTAGTTGCTTCCAGGTCCTGTATTCTTTCTTGGCCATAACAGCTGGTGGTGATGCTTGACTTGCAGTTGAGGGAAACGACATCAGTGGCTTAAATTCTTCTTTAACCCAGTTTGTTTGCTGGGTTGTGGCTTGTCCTCAAGTTTCTCTAACATTAGGCTTTAAATATGAGATTTCAGTTGAGGAAGATATACACTGTTGTGAAACTCAGGAGGTGGGGGTGATTCAATTGCCTGGAGGTTTAATATGAGCTGCGTGAAATGTAGAGGGGGATGGCAGCAAATACCTCAGCTCCTCAGGCTAGTTCTACAAAATGCATTTGAATGAAGTTTTAAAATGCAAACACAAATGTTACAGAGAAGTCTATTGCATTTTTAACCACTTTTTGATTAACTAATTCAGAGCTGCTGTGCTGTTCGGATAAGAAGGTATTCTGAAGATTCTACCCAGAGAAAACTGAGTATAATGCCATGTCCTTCTATTCATGCTGCAAGAAATGAAACCGATTAGATTTTTCTTCATCCAGTTGACTTTTCCTCATTGAGAGAAATGTTCACACTTGGTTTTCTTAAAGATAATAAATGATAGTTATTTTATCCGCACTTTGGACTGAAGTCCATACCCTTTTCAAAATTCTTTGTACAGATGGCGTCCTAGGTTTTTCTCTAAATAAGGCCTCAGGAATGCAGACTTTAAAAGATGGTGGCGCGCATCAGGTTTGGGTTCCCAATTTTAATGTTTCTGTGATGCAAGATTTGGCTGTTTAAAGAAACAAGGGCGGGAGCTGATAGGTCTGCCAGACTAGCAGCAACTCTCTGCAAGGAGTCGATAAGATAACATTCTTGTTTAAAAAACAATGTTCTATATCCTGTTTCTGCTATTATATGGGTTGTTCACAGAGCAATTTTTTTATGGTTTGAGTTGTAGATTGAAAAATATCATTTTATTATCTTTTTTTAATAGCAATAGGAAAAAAAACATTGATTTATAAATTCTTTAAAGCAAAGACAAAAGGGTACAGAGTTGAACAGTGAAATTGGCCATCTTTTGTTGGTGATTTGTTTGGCTAGCTTTTGTGGAGAATTTCCCAGACAATGTCAACACAAAAAAAGGCTTTCCTATTATTTTATGAAATCTCTCTTAAGGCTCCTTCAGAGTTGGCTGTACTTGTCCAGAGTCAACAACACCAGATACATGAAGCTATATTTTTGCCAGTGTCACTCAAACTACTTTTTAGGAAAATTGCTTCACATTCACACTGAGCAGTAGGAAGGTGGACAATGTAGGAAATTAGTAGACTCTACTGTTAAATCTTAAACATCTGCAGACAGTGTGCACAGAGTTTACTCTATTCATCCACTCTGTCAAATCTTTAGTAGGCGGCTTGAATAAATCTCCAAAATGTGTCCTCTGGTTTTGAACGTAGAAATTTTCTGATACTGAAAATGTTTAACTAAACCCTCTTTCAGTGGCCTCCTCAGTGTTGATATCAGGACTCAAATTGAAGGCAACCGTATTTTAGCTGTATTTTTCTAGGTGTCGAAATGTCTTCAGGATAAACTGAGTGGCATTCCAGTTCCCTCCAATGAAGCCTATTCGTGGTTGCCATAATGCAGATGACTGAACGTTTGCACTGTCATCATCAGGGCGTCCCTTAACACTTTAGTATGGCAAGTTCATTGAATTATCACCCTTTTTTATTTCCAGTAAACCTATGATCAGACCCAGGATCACAACCAATTATGATGCAAATTGTCTGCTTCCTGTCACCAGCTAATTTATATACATTGATCATCTTTCCTGATTAAAGTAAGCAATCCAGATCCAGAAAGTAAAACACCTTTACATAGATTTGTTCAAACCCTTTGCATTTCCAGCCCTATAAGATAGGCAGGAACAATAATCTGTTTTAACAGAGAATAATAAAGGAAAATATTAAAAGCATTTATGCTCTCTACCCTTCAATTTTCCTCACCTGATTCCAAGGCCTGCTGCTTTTCTCCAGCAGTCATTGGGTGACATCTAATGAGTTTCATGGTTCTCTTTATGTATTCTGCATCTTTAAACTACAAGAGTTGTATACCCAGATGCTTAAGCAGTTTGCAAACAGTCACTTTAATACCTTGGTATACCTTGATACTCAGGCCTAGTAAAAAAGGCTTAGTCTTTTTATTTATTGACAGACGTCCATAGAAGGGTTTGTCTTTACCAAGAACGGTGGAGGAGGGTCTCTTTTTGAAATCACAAAATGACGTAGTGCTACATAAATAGGTTCAGGCAGTTGCAACAAGAAAAAGGGAACTTCAACAGTACAATGAGGATGTTTTTCTTGGTCAGTATAACTCAGACACAGATGAGGCATGCAATCCTTGGCTCAAATTTCAGATACCGGTATATGAAAACAAACACATCACCACGGGCCTGCCAAAAAAACATCCATCATACTAAAAAGTTTTCATAAAGTAAAAATTTAAACATTTCATTTACCTAAAGATCTAAATTTGTCTACATGCATAGAAACGGAGCTTCCTCTTGTCTTTATATTAAGTAGATATCTTGCTGAACACTCGATGGCTTCAACAGGAGTGCTTTTTTAAACTCAAGGTGATTCCCTGGAAGCTCTTAATCTTCCTTTCCTTGAAGTGACGGCTTGGTTCGAGGCTTTTGTCTTGACACCTGCATGTTCTGAGCTCAGCTTTATTCTGACAAGGAAATCCCAGCTGGCTGACAAAGTGAAAATTTGATGCTTTAGTTTAAATAATTTCATACATACAGTACGAAATCTGTCCGTGTTGTTCCTTTTTTCTTTCCTAAATTAATTCACAGAAATTAGATATACATATACATGATTTCCATAGATTTTTTTAAATCCAATATATATTTAGAAATATTCGACTGTTGATAAAAATTATTTCTAGCATGCATAAATCTGTTGAAACTTGGGAAGTGCACCTCAAGTTTTTCTATGCTTTGCTAGTTTTTTAAAATTAGTTTTCATTAGAATACTTACCCTTGTTTACATATGTTTTTTGATGTGCCCTTACGAAAACCCTCCTCTGTGCATTTTCCTTACATCACAGGACTAAGGGACTCTGGATTTGCTCCTCTGTGGGATAAGTGGTTTAAGGCTAATCTCAAGAAGGCCGATTGATTGGCCTCACCAGCAGAGTAGCGTGCACAGCTGTCATTATTTATTACTGAGGGAGATTATAGCTAAAGGAATGAACGGCACCAACAAATTCTCCCCTGAGACCTGCCTGCTCTTAAACACCACACAAGCTCCAAAGTCTTATCTTTCTTCACAGCACGTCCCTCTCCAGAAATAACTGTGATGGTATTTGAGTGTTGACGCTGTCAGCAAGTTTGGTACCGTGGCAGAATTTTACTACAGATGTTAAAATCAGTACTTTTATTTGGTCTTTCTTTTCTTTGACTGAGTGAGTTGTACGGAATTTATGGATATTGTATTTGTGTCTTGGTAGTAAAAATCAGTAACATCTAAAAAAGGTAAATAATGGTTCTCTGTTTCACTTAAATGATGCTTAATCTACATACAAGGAAAATAGCAAGATGTATGATTTCCATTTCTTATTTTGCAAATTACCTAAGTAAATGTATTTGTAAGTTATTCAATAGAAACACAACTAACCTACGTACGTGCTGAACAGACCATACAGATTTTTGATTCTATACACTTCTCCAGAGCAAAAATTAGACTTCTTCTTTTTCTGTAGAAATATCTATTCCTACTTTAGTAAGATGCTGATGCTTGATCAACGTAATGTTATTAATTTTATACATATAGGATCTTTTAACACATACCCCTCGCATGGTGATCATTTTTTTTCCTAAAGGCTTTATATGATTTGTGATGTTTCTATACATTTTAGTAATTTTTTGCTCCTTTTAGATTTAATGCTTTCAGCTGTTTCTTTTTTTTTTTTTTCTTTTCACTGTTGCTCTAACAGCCAAATATCTATAATGATCTTCTTTTTATATCTCAATAGGTTGTTTTTATTTGTACCCTTGCACATATAACGGCACACAGAATTCTGGTCCTCCTTGCTTTACGGCATAATTTTCTTAATCCATTTTTTCTTAAAAAAAAAAAAAAGATTAACTTCTTCCACGCTGCTCAACATTCATCAACAAACCAAAACAAACAATGGAACACAGACCTGCCTTTTGTCTGCTATCAGTTATGATTATAATTATCAGAAAGCTTTGTTTCCATAGTAATAACTATGGAAACAAAGTTATGCAACTTGAGAGCAAGTCTGGGCCAAATCATTAAAAGACAATATACTTGTAGTTAAACAGAAACTGGATGAATGAAATATAGTGAAAGATCCAATGATGCTCTCCACAACCTCCCCAACTGTCCAGACTGTTTAATGCTGCCCACTCTGTTTCTCTTATTATTTCCAAAATGGAGAAGGGATCATGTTGCTGTTCATAATGCCACTCTCTAAAAAATATTTCCTTATGGTGGCATGAGGCATTACCATAATGCAAATATTAAACTTTTTTTTCACCTGTCATGTGACTCATCTGATCTGGGTCCTGGATGGTCATTTATAGTTTCCCTTATTCCCTCTTAATTTTGTCATATTTTCTTAGTTTTGAACAAGGTAAAAGTATCACACTTAATTAAGGCACAAATGATCTAAGTGTATATACGTTTAGGTTTTCTGATACAAGTTGCATGAAACTGGAAACTACTTACGGAGAGACATTTTGAGGATTTGTTAGTTGGATTTATTTTAATGATTTACTGAATTCTCTTTATATTTATGCCTCAAAATGATTTAAGACATAAATCAACTTACCTTGGCCCACTGTATGTTCTTCAACTGAGTTTATTCCCCTGGCACACTATTTTATTTGTCAGAAAAAGGGTACTTTCAGATAACAGCTTTTATCTGAGTATAAAATGCAGATGCTTCATTTGAAATGGATGTTATTGAGAAAAGTTTAAAAATCCAGGATAATCTTGAGAGTTATGTCTCATCAAATAAAGGTATTAGTAAAAAGCCATGTCGAATTAAGAGGACATTGTTTTTTTTATGTTTTAGTCGTGTTCTGTAGCCCAAGATAATGACGAATATTAATGCATCCCTTTTTTTTCCAAATCAGCAAGAGCATCTTTTCAGCATGTTTATTTAAATGAGGCTAACTGTAAAAGTCTCTTTCCTGGCCTGACCTTGTGGGAGCTGTGTCACAGTTACACCTAATTAAACTCTAAATTAACTTATTGATTGTCTGCACACTCGGAGCTGTGCAAAATCACAAGTGCAAGAGAGAAAGGGCGAGATGTCACTAAAAAACCTAATTCAGAAGGTAGTTATGAAATATGAACAAAAAGGCTCTTTAAGACGTCCTGCAAGTCCTCTATAATTTAAAGCCTACCTGTTGCTCTGATTAGCTAAGAAACAAGCTAATTATGACATTAACTGTTGAAGCAATTAGAACACGGCTCAGCGCACCTGATTAATTTGAAAAGTGCAGCCTTTTTCATATGAACTTGCAATACATTTGTTGTATTGCACCCAACACTGTGCTCACTGTAATATGTCCAATATGTAATCATAGAGACAAATATTCACCAAGGCATCACAGTAGAAATGGTGTTAATTTGACAGCACATTTGATTGGACCCAAATCCCATTTAGGCTTATTATACCAATCGTTTGCATTTTTTGTTTCAAATAAAAGTTACAGGAAATTTAGCAATTTAGTTAAAACCTTTGTCCTAAAGGAATGTTTTAGGAGCCTCTTGGAAAAATGAATCAGATTGCCAATTTTATGTGATGCATGTATATTTATTCTGCATCATGACCTTTAGAGGTAATCCTTTCTATTTCGGGCCTTTTGCATCATCTTCAGCTTTAGTTTGCCGCACTTTAGAATCACCTTTTCACTTTACTCAGAAATTGTGTCCAATTGTATTTAATAATTTTTTCCCCAAAAAAATATCCTAATGCCTAAATCCAGTCTGAAAGCGAGAATTTTTTTTTTTATTTATTTAAGATGTTCCTATTGTTCCTAATTTTGATATTTGTCTAAAAAGGTGTTCCCTGTACCCATGCTTTTAAGGTTTGCTTGAAAGGATTTAGCTCATTTGGATTGAAATGTATTTGTTTATTTTGTCTAACTATAATAAAAATGACTTCTATCTTATTTGATCAAACACAAATTAAGAAAATAAAATTTCACATAGAGGAGTCATTTAAAAAACAATCACAATGAAATGAAGAGTTTGAGATATGTAGGCTGCTTTCATTGTGAAGATTATATGGTGGCCTGGAGGTTCAGATGATGTGTGAAAATATGATTTCACAGCAAATTTTGAAGGTCCTGCACACTCGAAAATTAGACTAGAAAACTCAAAAAATGGACAAGCTTATTAGACCAGCAAAATGACACATTATGTAGTTTATTTGAAGCACAATTGAGTTATTCTACAGTTAGTTGGAACGTGGTTTTGGGGAATGACTTTTTGATAATGGAGCTTTTCTGACTGTAAAGTTTTCTGACTCCTAAATGAAAGGGGTCAGCAAAGGATAATAGAAAAGAATAATAAACAAGAGGAAGCATGTTCTTTGAGACGGTTTCAATATTTTGGATTTACGAACAAACATGTTCTTGTGTTTATGTAAAATTTAGAATCAATCATCTTAATATTCTAATAATTTGGAGGAAATTAACTAGCCTGAACCCAGAGTTTAAAACTAAAAAGAAATGCTGTAAAAATGTTTCCCCCTTTAGGATATTTTCTTTGATATTCAGCATTTGGCTAGGAAATGCTCAGCTGGTGAACAATAATAGCCTAGTTTTATGTGTTCTCTGATTGGTCAAATCTCTGCATTGGACTATTTCCTGAAACAAACCTGTAAGCGTCCTCTGCTTTCTTGTCCTACATGTAGCAGTTGGTGGCCTTTCCACAAATGTGCTCAACTCTGTGTTGTTACATATTGAGCAGCATAACAGGGCACTTAATTATCCTTTATGCAAAATCAATAAGTTTCCAGCAGGCCTGAGTCTTGGAAACATATTAAAGACCAACTAATGTGGGGAGAGTCAAAGAGAGGAAGGAGAGAGGCTTTGGAGAATCTAAAGGACATAATTTTCATGGTTGTCCTCTTGGACCCTACAGGCTGGCTTACTGTGACAGAACGACTCTGACAGCTGTGGTGGTCCAATCATCACTTTTTCATTTCAGTTCTATTCAGATTTCTTTCCTTTTCAAACACCAGAGTTTAGATGTACCCTTTCAATATTCCAAAAAATCATGAAAAGATGTTTTTTCTCACCTTTTAATTATTTATCTTAAAATGAATGATCTCATGGAATGCTCTGCTGGCATCCATCTTTATGTTCACAGGGTTATCCAGAGGCTTGCCTCCCTCCTCCCATCCTTCTGTTAGCTTCGCTCAGCAGCAGAGTCACCCTGGGAACCTCTGCTGTGCATGATCTGAATCTCAATGAGCTTTAGCTGCAGCTGACCTCCCTGTCCTGTTCCTCAGTTACAGTACACATACCTGCACTTACACAAACATCACATGGAAACATTTTCACAGTACCTTTATGAATAGATCTCTGCTCAGAACTGTGTTTGGTCTCTGCATATGCTTTTCATAAGTCAAAGAGGAAAACAGTGTGGGCATACTCCAGCCAGCTACTGTAAACAGCTCTGTAATCTCAACCCCTCCCTCAGTAGCAGTAACAGAAAAGTCATGGTTCACTTAAAACTCTCCAAGAGTGTTCCTGGGGTTTTCCATTGCCATGTCACATAAGTAGTGAGCGTTTGACCTCTTTACTCATATCCCCCCCCCCCCCAAAAAAAAATAACAAATTAAGAATAAAAAATGTTTAAGCCTTTTGAGTTTGTTCTAATTCCAAAAAGATAACTTGAATTCTGGAAACTAACCAGATTTTTACATTTTTTTTATGTGAGATAATATCCTTCACTTTTGTTTTTCTAGATCATTATTGGGTTTTTATCAAACTTATTGATCCCATTTTTTTACATTAAACCATAAAAAAGAGCCTAAAAACAGACCTCCAAGTGTTCAGTCTTCACTTTTATTCAGACCTTTAAATGAAAGCATGAAAGTTGTATGAAGGGGTTAAAAATGAACTTCTGTTGTTCTCTATGACTGTTAAAGTGCAAGACAGACACTATTCTGATCAATATAATAATCAAAGTGCTGCTCAGCTGTTTTGTTTAATACTTTTAGCTTTCAGTCTGTGTTGTTGAGCATGGTAGATTTAGAAATGCTGACAAAGATTTGTAAATCTGAGTTTTAATAAAAACCCACTAACCCTGCAGGAAATTACTAGAATATTAAGATCTTATTTTGTTATAGATTATAAAAAAAACTAATAATATATATCCAGTATGGTATCTAAGACTAGATTTAACTAATTTGTTACAGATTAATAAATAAATACAGTCACCAAAACCCCTAAAAACACATTGAAACATCTCTTTACCACATTGCTTAATTGAACGGTAAGTTTAGCTGCCTGATTTTTCACGATTTGTGGCACATGCTGATTATATGACCCAACTAGATAAAATGCTTTGACATGTTCATAATATAACAAAAGCTAAAAATCCTGAAATACTGAACTATCTCTGATCCTACACAGGAAGAGGTGTAAGCGCTGCCACTAACAGTTTGTTTTTTTTCTACCATGTAAAACCCTCCCCTTCCCCCTCCTGGTGTCTTTCCAGTCAACAAGCATGGGACTAAAGATGCGTCTCAATCTCATCATCTTCCTGAACAGCATTGAACTGCATAGAGAAAGTTCTGTCTAACAGAACTACAGACAGTTCTGAGTCCAAATCTAGTCAGAGGTGGTTCAGCAAAACTGGAGTGTGATGTGCCAAAATGAATGCATGGTCAGAGTTTTCTTTGGTCACTGTTGTGCTCGGGTCTCTCTAGTCTTTATATTTTTTTTTCTCCTTTTAGGCTATTTATGCAGTAGTGGGCAGTTCCTGCGTATTTCTACTATAAAGGATTGGATTTTCTCGATTGAATAATTAATTTGATAATTTAATGATTTCTTTTAACTCATTAAACATCGTGTAATTTTTTATTTTTTTTACTGGACCCAAAAAATAACCAGATGTAGCTTCTTTAAAACTATGGCATTTTTAAAACCTGACATGCTTCTGAGGAGATTAGCTTTTTTATCTGTCACTATAAATGGTTATCAGGTTTCACAAAAGGCTTTTACCTCGTTCTCCTTTTCTTTGTTCCTTTATTTGAGTCAAACAGTCATCTGATCTAAAGCGCAGCTGAAAACTGCCCGCTGGGATGTGACACATTCATGGTCTGTTACACTATAAACGCAACAGCATGCGCAACGTGGGCAGCATAGCTGGAATAAGTTTCAACTTGAATAGATGACTGTTTTAATCCATCTCTCTGTCAATTATCTGTTTACATATCCTTCCTTCCATCCTTCTTTCCTTGCTTCCTTACTTCCTTCGATTGGTCAATCCATTCGAGGATCAGTCAGTCCACCCATCTACTTTTCTTTGCACCCTTTTTCTTTAAGCCTGACTATTATAGGATTATCCACTATAAATAAAGTATCTTTTTTCAGTCATTGTTCTTGTACTTTTAAATTTAGGGTTTAGAAAGACTGAGAACTCTAGAAATCTGAGTCGGAGAGGGTGAAGCGTTTTCACATGAAAATTGAGTAGAAACCCTAAATAAGCCCCACCCCCCCTCACTGTCATTGTCAACTTCAGCTTTTCTTAAATTCACCACACCCAAATTACTAAAGGGGACTTGACTCCCTTTGTTCTATCATTTTTATCTGGAGCCTGTTTGCCACCCATGACACCCACCCCCCTCCACCCAAAGGACAAAACCAGCAGTTGAAGGTTTGTATAGAACTGCCGTTTGTGGGTTATTTTGGGTGAAGTGGAGCATGCTAACTATTTCTGGAGGGCGGAGCTGAGGGAGAACGCAGCTACTTCACACCTGACCTTTACTGTTTTGTTTGTTTAGTCTTGACTGGAGCTTACTAACACGCTTTAGGAGGAGAGAGTTTTTTTTGGGGGGGGGTTGATACCCTGAAGAGGAAGGCATAGACATTGCTGTCATCTTCATTTAGCCATCCTCTATCAGCCTGAGTATGCAGAGGTCAGTGTAGCGATGCAGACACTGGTGCAGTCTGGGTTAAAACATAATTGGGCCAGACAGACGCTTCCTGCACGTCTGCTGACTCGGTATGCGTCATCTATGCCTGGAACTTACTGATCCAATGAAAAACGTGAAGCTGTAATGCTTTCATGGATAAAGGTCGTTTAAATGGAGCTTTGCTGACATTTTGTTGCCATTGCAGACGTGGCGAAGAATGTCATTTGCAGAGAGCGATTAATTCCTTGAACGAATAGAACATTTTGTCTGAAACTTGAGGAGGGGAAAGATATGAAATATTACAAATATATCAAATTAAATTTTCTTTGACAAAAAGTCATTTTAATCAGTTTGTCAATCATATGTCCAGGGCTGTAATTGAGAAGAGATTTCAGAATTTCCGTTTGTTGCCAAAAGCAAGCATCCAACGTCTTTAACTTGATGGTTTAGTTTGTTTCATATTTTTTTGCATAAGATTTAATAAACTGGGTGGGAGGTGGGGTTGGACATTTAACTTACATTGGTCTGTGAAGTCTAAATGGGCAAATTTAATTACCTTTGTTTTGCCTTGTTTATGGCTCCACTGACCCAAATTAGCTGGAATTGCTTCTCAGCTGTACAAGCACTGGGGCTCTTGGGGATGCTAGTGGTGTTCAGTTCAAACACAAAATGCCAGATTCATTTAAAATGTGTCTCTTCATGTGAAGAAAGTCCTCTTTTTTGGAGAGCTGAAGCAGAGGACTGAAAGGAAAGTATTTTAATTATAGGCTTTTACTATACTCTATAAAAATAAGTCACCTATACATGAAAAGAAATAAGTAATGTTAAAAAGAGGGTTGTCTTTTTTTCCAGATATAAAGTAGACAACATCAGCCATTTTTAGGTGTTGCACCTGAAATCTGAATTGAAAAAGTAGTTAATAGCTACAAGGATGTCCCCCCCAAAAATGTGAATATTGTGGAAAATTCTATATTGTACCACATTTATGCTCTGAAAAGTAAACTCATACACTCAAACGTTTTTTGCTGCTTACAGATTATGAAAAGCCAAAATATAATTAAGCCTGGTGAGCTTAAATCAGCCTCTGGCTAACATGTCTCTGCGAGACAGGTTTGCCATTTATAACCATTCCGGGACATTTTCTATGACCAGACATGAACGCCTTAAAGAGAGACGCTTTTTTCCTTCTTCCCTGAGCCCAGCTCACCTTAATGGACTGAAACCTGCAACAAAGGATTTATTCTGCCTCCTATTGGCATGTCATACTTGGAGTTCTCTCAAAAAGTAAAATAGTCTGTATTGGTGTGTGTTTATGTGCATGGACTGATGATCTCTTTCTCTGCAGCCTCTCGCATTGGTTCTGTGACCATATCCTAAAAGCTTGCTCTCAGTTGGTAGAAAAAAAAAAACCCTGTGCTTGAATGAAAAAAATAGGAGGTTGTCATTTGTGGGGGAAGAGGTTTTCCATTTACAGATGAGGATGTATAACCACTTTCCCTAAGCTGGCAGAGCTTAAGTTTTTATTCTGTAAGCAATGAAAGAAACACAGACAGTATCATTTAAACTTTAATCCCACAACCCCCCTTCAGCTGTATCAGGGAATTTCTTGTTGTGGCATGCACCTCAGCATGTCCCTGTCATTTCCCGTAAAAGCTACTTCCCTGAAATGTTAGTTAGGTACCCCTCTGGATCAGTTTCCAAGCCGGGAGGGACTGCTTCTGCAAACACTGACATTCTGTATCTGAAATATGTTCTGCTCTGGTGCAGACCAGTCATGAGGAGGCAGCCAGTCAGAAGGGTTTCTGTTGCGTGTGCCTGTAAGAGCCCAGCCTTTTCTGGGTGTCTCTAACAGAAATCTGTGGGGAGAAATCCCTGACTTTAATGTGACCTCATGTGGGGATGGTTCTCTGTGTCTCCAGCACAATTTTGAGATCTGTCTGTTAGTCACGGAGCCTAGAAGTGTGCAGTTAAGTTGCTCGTCAAAGTGTTTGGGTGTTGGTTGAGAGGAGACAGAGGCAGACATGGGAACTTTTTATCCCACCCTGATATGGTTTCCAGCTCAAAGGCAGCAGCAGCACTGACACTAAAAATCCAGATCAAAGATGAGGTTCAGCCCACCCCCTCTGGCTGCAACGTCCTTGATGGAAACTTACTCTTGGCAGAGTTTTTGAAGCAGAAAGGCCAGCAGAGATAAAGAAAAGTGACAATTTATTCCAGTAAATTGGTTTGTAATGTAGGATTCTTTGGACATTATAAAGGTATTAATCCCTTTTAAATGTTTCCAGAGTTGCCATGTAGCCCACACACGTCTTAGATGTTCTTACATGGAATAATGAAAGACATGGTAAACCCTATATGGGCTTAAATCAGAAGCAAACAGACTTTTGCCTGATTCCCTCTGAACACATTTGGACTCTTACTCATAGAAAACGGAGATGGAGGATTGTGGTTTCAGCTTTTAAGCATAACCTAACTCTGCTTTGAAACAAATTTCAAAGACATTACATAAGGAATCTTATTATGATTCAGGTGGCCGAGTTGATAATTCACACCAACTAATAGATACTCAACAACACTGCATAGTGATGGATGAGTTGTTGTTATACAACAAACTTTGAATGCGACAAAAATCAGGACTTCAACTACATATTACTCAAGTGTGAGTCACCAGATTTAACTAATGGTGCATTCCAGTTACCACTAATATCGGAGTTCGGGATGGCATAACATCTGGGTTACCAGCGTTCCAGTTGCAAAGTCAGAAGGAATAAAAGTTGCAAAGTCAGAAATTTTAGGATTCCAATATGGCAACAGCCAACAACGCTGTCATAATACCTTTTATTTGTGTTATTTTTAGTTGTACTTTCTACATGCAAAAACTGCTTTTAATTTGTCCTTGCTAGAGTCGAAGCCAATATCTAACTTTGATTTTAGGACTCACTCCTACAAACGTGTCCTGCAAAATAAGCATGTTTTTGTCACAGTTTACTGTTGTTCTGCCATATTGGATCTGACTCTTTAGAATGTTCCCACCTTCCAAGTGACAGGACCGACTTTAGGTGGGTCCAAGCGTCCAGTTCAAGTTTCCGGTTTACAAGTCTGAAATCCCGAGCTCCTGGACTGGACATAAAAACTCCTGGATAGATGTAGAAATGTCTTTAGATATAAGGCTGTTTGTGGTTGCCATTACCTGGATGACTGAAACTTTGCACACAAGGAACAAAATAATACATTAGTTTGCAAGTAATACACAGTTTTCATTAGTTACATTTCTCTACAGTCAGTCGTTTTGTAGAAACACCTTTCAGTCTAATTTGATTTTCAGACCTTTTTCACATATCTCCACCACCCTTAAGCATCCAGATAGATTTTTTTTTTTTGCCCATTCCTCTTTTTGACAATACTTCAACAAAGTCAAAATCAATCAGTATTGTTTGAGATCTACTATTGGACTTAGACCTGCATTTTTACTGGTTCCTTCCAGCGTAGCTCTTGCTGGATAATTGTGGAAAATATCCCAAGCCTTAAAGATTGTGCTCTTGCACAATCCTGATCCACATGTTTAAATCTGACCAATCTATAATTTTTATTTGTTTGCTAATATCACTGACTAACTTTTATCACTGAGTGCTGATATGGTCCAAACATTTTTTTATTTTTTTTCATCATCAGGAAACTATAAGATGTGGTTAATTTTGCAAAGGCATCCTGAGACTGAAAGACTGTAACTGTAAAACTAACGTTTGCCTTTGGTGTGTTGCGATAACTGTTGTCTAACATGTTTTTGTTCACAGCAAAAAGCTTCAGGCAAGGTGCTATTCGACCTGGTTTGCTCCCACATGAATCTGATTGAAGGTGACTACTTTGGCCTGGAGTTTCAGAACCACCAAAAGATGACGGTGAGAAAACTGAAGTGAAGCTTTTTCTTAATACTGTCAGATTTCTTTCCCTTAGCTCCTTTGATGAGCCTCTTTTGTTCCTCTGCAGGTGTGGTTGGACCACATCAAACCGATTATTAAGCAGCTTCGCCGTAAGTGTCTCAATACGCCGTTGATTCTTGTCCTAACTGTAACTAACAACTGAGTAAAAGAACTCTATAAACTCCTTTTGAAATGCAAATGCTCTTGTATTAATGAATCGGTTCCACACAGGACCGAAACACACGACCCTGAGGTTTAGTGTGAAGTTTTTCCCGCCTGACCATGCACAGCTGCTGGAGGAGCTGACAAGGTGAGCTCTTCTCCAGATCATCTAACTCCCGTTATCTGCGGGATGTGTTTGTCTTCCACTCGGCACGAAGACGTACTTTGTATACATGTCAGGATGAAAGATCTCTGCTGGGACTAAAGCATAAAAGAAACATTGGCCTCAACTCCCTGATGATTTATTACCCTTTCTAGTTTATAGGATTCAAATGTCATGGCTGCCATGTTTGAGGGTTTTATTCCTGTGGAGATTAGCCTGGTGGAGCTAATGGTTTTCTAGCTCTGGATGTGCTGCATGTTTTTTAAAGAACACAGATATATAATAAATGTGCAACAGATGGCTTGCAAAAATGTTTGAGATTTCATACATCAGGAAAGATTGTATAAAGATGTCCCTCTATTCATTGTTGATAATGTTTCATTCATAAATATATTGCAAATTACTGTCATGATGTGTAACTGACTGATAGCTTAGAATGGAAGAAACTCTGTTCCAAAGAGTCTAAGAAAACCCTTCAGTAGGTGGAAATATCTTGGTGTATTAAAGAAGGTTTAATACCTAACAGATGATCTACTATTTTGAAAGCAAGACATTGAGGAAGTGCGTTTTTTTCTTTAAACTGACACATAGTTTTTGCCTTATTAAGGCTATGTTACTACTATACTATACTAGGTTATCCATTACTAAGTCATCCAACCTGTATGTTACTATTACTCGACAAACATCACTCTTCTGCATCCTTCTACACTGAACCAGAAAGAAAAACAACAGCCATGGTGGACGATAACGCAGAGTGCAGTCAACTGAGAGAAAACAAGGTTTCTGATGTAATTAATATTTGGAGGAATATCTCTATTCAGGTCAAACTTGATATGTCTTGTTGGAACAAGTGCTGAACAATTTCACCAAAAGTCCATTTTTTTTACCAACACTGGGATTGTGTTTTATTTTGGTATTCCTCTGCACTAACCACAGGCATGTAGATGTTTTTCTAAAGGAAGTTGAAGGATTAGAAAGAAACTCATGAGAGACACAGCTGGTGCCGCAGGTAAACTGCAGCAACCAGCCAAGTCTGTACGGGACAACAAGCATCATATCAAGCAAAACTTTTACTACTACTAAAACAACCACCA
This sequence comes from Jordanella pulchra, assembly GCA_034780135.1. Classification (NCBI taxonomy): domain Eukaryota; kingdom Metazoa; phylum Chordata; class Actinopteri; order Cyprinodontiformes; family Cyprinodontidae; genus Jordanella; species Jordanella pulchra. The sequence goes on from JAUZNJ010085567.1 coordinate 38,188, forward strand.
GTTGCTGTATCAAAGCTAACGGGGGCAAGCATGCTTCGTCAGTCGACGTGACATGCATAGGATTGTGCATTGAATTTGGCTCCCAAATCGCAGCATATTAGGAAGTATATAGCCTATTCAAGGCAATGGAGAGATATGTGGGTGGGCTCTTTGTTTTTTAGTTTTTAATGATTCATCACCCATTAGCATTATTAAACTGGACATACGTGTATTTTTTCACAGTTCCTGCTCCTAGCTCCACTAAGTTAAATTAATGCATTTCACAGAGAAGATCACATACAAGTCACATATATTTGGGAATGACCAACAAAAATTCAGAACTGAACACAGAGGCCAGCAGCAGGAACGTAGCCTTAGTTTCGTTTTTGTTCTAATTATCTACAGGTCTGCTTATGTGACGTCTCTCTCTGTTTGTGTTCAGGTATCTGTTTGCGCTGCAAATCAAACAGGATCTCTCCTGCGGACGTCTGACTTGCAATGACACCAGCGCAGCTCTGATGGTCTCCCACGTCATCCAGTGTGAGTCTTGCACAGCTGTTTTCTTCCATTGGCTCGACACCAAAGCAGTGGCAGATCTGACATCTATTTATTTTTTTATTATTTATTTTTATAGATAAGCTGCTGCTTTTCTCTTGTACAGCTTATCATCAAGCATCGTCATGCTGCACATGGCATAGCATTTTAAATTGATTATCTTTGTGTTGCCATGGAGACCCTTCAGTCTAATGGCTGAATATAATCTTGCCTAGCTGCAGCAGAGCAGCGACTCATTTCCATGGCTCGTCATTTCTTGACCTTGTTTCATCTTCTTGTGATCAAAACTTGTTTTGTTTTTTTTCATGAAGTATCAACTTTGAAGCTGACTTTTTTTTCCTTTGATTTTCTCCCTTTTACAGCTGAGATCGGAGACTTTGACGACAGTCACTGCCGCTCACACCTGCTGAACAACAACTACATTCCAGATCAGATGCCCCTGATTGACAAAATCATGGAGTTTCACTCGAAGCATATGTGAGAGCAAAATTTTTAAAAATCGCACTTGAAATAATAACACAAGGTCAGATGGTGAACAGACATTATTCATCTCGGCTGTGAACAGGAAATGTTTCTGCAGGCTTTATTGTCCCACCAGGATGTTTTATTACATAGGTGACACATTCAGGAAAGCAGCCACTGAATGAATGGGTTCTCACAGTGCTATACAAAGCACTTTTACCAATATGTTGTTGTAACATATTTCAAAGCTTCTGGTCACGCTTGATGTGAGTCTTTTTGGTTTATGTCTATACAAGCTTTGTAGATCAAGAGACGTGTTTTCCATTCTGTTTTCCAAAATAGCTTCTGCACAGTCAAATTGACTGGAAAGCATCTGTGACTGTGATTTTTAAGGCTTATCTCAAATTGGTTAGAGGCCTACTGATGCATGTGTATGCATCAGTATGAGACCAGCTGAGGCCTGCACCTGAGTCCTTGATGAAAGAAAACATTCCCACAGGATAATGCTGCCTCCTCAGTGTTTTGTATTTCAAGATGCTGTTTTTAGTGAGTGTGAAAACTTCCTGCAAGAGACTAATTTGGTCCTAAAGGAGATTACATGCTTCTTTTAGATCACCAAGTGACACACATGGCTGTGATTAGTTGGATTAGTAGGATGAAAACCTAGTTTTCCAGGCTATTTAGAGGATGGATGCAGCAGTTTGTGAGAAGTGAATTTAAACTTGGGCTTTTTTTTATTGCACTGCTTTTTCATCTTATCTAGTTTAATGCTGTTGGGAGTATATTACTGGAATCCTTCCAGGTCTCCTCACACCATCCAGTCACTCTTAAGTATTTCTTCTAAGATATTTAGGCAGAAGCTTTGCCAACACTTTGTTCCCCTTTGTGTCAAAGTGGGCCATGAGCATACAGTGGTCCGCTCCTGCAGCTTCAGACAAGCTTCACTGCTCCTGTTTTTTTCACAGCTGATAACGATAGCCATGCCTCCTCTGGCTCAGTGCCATGTTTAGTTAAATCCCTTGTTAAGTGGTACATGCAGGAAACAGGAAGGCTTATCTACTGATGGGAATTAGGAAAGTTAGTTAAGGTTTGCAGACGCTTTTAACTTCAAATAGAGAGGTACATATATAAGGTCTAAGCAAAATGTATCATATTTATTGAGAAATGTTCTAAACAGACATTATGTGTTATACCTTTGAAGAGCTGGTCTTTAATTTTAACGTTATTATTTTTTATTTATTTTAATAGATGGAGTGATAGATAGATTAATAGGTGGATGGATAAATCATAAATTAAGGTCCTGCAAGACAAGGAACTCAAAAATAATATGAAAAAATCTTATCTTATTTAAAAGTATTCTAATATACAACATTAATGTAAGAACTAAGAGTAAAAATATATTTTACATTAATATTTAGCACTACTGATTAGATAGCTTTTAATGGTTTTATCAATTTCCAGTGGCATTTCCAGGTTTACTTGTGGTAATAAGTCCTTTAGGTTAAGAGCTTCTTCCCCATAACCCCAATTATTTTGCTCTTTCAGCAAATTCTTTTATTGCCAGTGTAAAAAAAACATGCTAGTGAAAATAAAATATTACTTAAAATCTAATTCTTTCAAGTGTATAGGTCATATTAGATCAAATATAAATAAACCATGTCAAGTTCTGACCAGGCAATACTGGGTTAAGCACAATTTGATTTCTTCTTAACAACTAACTTTAATTACAACAAGACAACAGATTTATTTTATGCTATGTGAGCATTTTTTATACGAAACAAAGATACATTTGTTTTAGAGTTAACATGGTTAGCATGTTTGGCACAGCTAGCATTACTAAAATGAATGCAGAATATAGACCCTTTGCCTGAGAGCTCATTGAGGCTGAACGATCTTGGAACTTTGCTGTAGCTGTTAGCCTTCCTGTTATCTGTTGAACTCATACTGAGATTCCTTCAAAAGTCCTTTATGTAGCTTTAACTTGCCAGCTGAAAAGTATCTGACTCTGGTCATAAAGCTATTTTTTTTACGCCTCTATTTACAATGTTTTTGAATGCCTTTATGTGTCGAAGTATATCTTTGAAGAAACTTACTCATGTAAAGCTCCATAGAAGTACATTTTTGGTGAAAACATAACAAAAGTGTATAAATGTATGTTTATATGTGTGTTGTAGAGGTCAGTCACCAGCAGAATCAGATTTTCAGTTGTTAGAGGTCGCTCGCAAGTTGGAGATGTACGGGATCCGTCTGCATCCCGCCAAGGATCGAGAAGGAACCAGTTTAAGTCTGGCTGTGGCACACACAGGCGTTTTGGTCTTCCAGGTCGGCTCACTAAGACAAACGTGAACGTCGTGGTGACATGTCCCAGAAAAAAAACCAAAACAAAATGAACATGTTTTTTGCATGTATCTCCATTGTAGACGCACACAAGGATCAATGCCTTCAACTGGTCCAAAATACGCAAACTGAGCTTCAAGCGAAAACGTTTCCTCATCAAGCTGAGGCCAGATCTAAATGTAGGTGACGTTTCATCACAATTTAGGAACACAGACTGCTTTAAGGTTGTTAATTTATTTTTCTAATGTTGCTTCAGAGTTCCTATCAGGACACTCTGGAGTTTCTGATGGCCAGTAGGGACTGTTGTAAAGTATTCTGGAAGATATGTGTGGAATATCACGCCTTCTTCCGCCTATTTGAGGAACCAAAACCCAAGCCCAAGCCTGTGCTCTTCACACGAGGATCTTCCTTCAGATTTAGGTGACTCTTTCCTCAATCTTAAAACTGATCTCCGACAGGACTGCAGAAACTTAATTACCTAATAGTCTACTACAGCTCTTGCAGAGACACTCATTATTATCTCTCATTTACTTATGCTGCAGCGGTCGCACACAGAAGCAGGTGATTGATTACGTGAGGGAATCGGAGTTCAAAAGGATCCCGTTTGAAAGGTAGAGGCTGCAGATATGCTGGACTCTCTGTGCTTAAATAAATGTTTTGAAGATGTATAACGTTGACCTACATTATCCCATCTGCCAGGAAACACAGCCGGGTCCGATACAACAGTCGAGTTCAACACAACAGTCGTTTGTCGCCGCTGCCTTCTCCTCGCCACCATGAAGTGCCATCAGAAGTGAGTCTTTTGTTTTTATTTTGGCACTTAATACCAAAGCATTTGTTACACTGTAAAGATCCACTCCATTACACTGATTTTATGACATGTATGCAAACTCATGAAGGTTTCAGTGAATATGAACCTCACAGCCCTAATGAGTGCTGTTTGGGTCAGATATGTTCTGGAATATAAATAAATATAAATAAGGGCTGCAAAACACTTTTTTAAAACTCAGTTTACACCCATTGAACTTAATTTGTGTTTTGCCACATGAAAAATGATGAAGTTTATGGGGATTTATTTAATTGGTCAACACAAATGCATGCATAGTTTTGCTTCTCCTAACAAAAGTCAACTGATTTTTGAATAAAGACAATTTGTCTGTAATATAAGATTATAAATTAAAGGCTGTTAAAGTGATAACATTTAAAGCTTAAAACCGAAAAAATACTAGATTATTTAAACGATTGTCAATAATTGGGTGAAAAAACAGGATAAAGAATTTGAATAAAAACAAGAATATTAATAATAATAAATTCTAATTTATAACAAAAAGAAAAAAAACTTGTTTTATGCCAATCAGTGTATAAATATACTCAAGGAAAATTATTAGACATTTAGATGAAAAAAATCCCAGAGAATTAGTCTCCCCACCATGTCCTGGGTCGTCCTCTCGGCCTCCTGCTGGTGGGACGTGCCTGGAGCACCTCCAGAGGGAGGCATACAGGGGGCATTAGAAAAGGATGTCTGAGCCACCTCAGCGGACTCCTCTCCATGTGGAGGCGAAGCGGCTCTAGATCGAGCCTCTCCCAAATGACTGGCTCCTCACCCTGTCTCTAAGGGAGAGCCCAACCACCCTGTGGAGAAAGCTCATTTCGTCCGCTTGTATCCGGGGTCGTTCTTTTGGTCAAGATTCAGATTTCATAACCACAGGTGAAGGTAGGAATGTAGATCTACTGATAAATCAAGGGCTTTGCCATTGCAACAGACCAGTGCAGGATTGCATTGGCAATGTGGACCAGATGGCCCCTATTAAAGGGCCACTGACTCCTTACTCCTGAAGCACCTACCACAGGGCACCACCAGGGACATGGTTGAATGCCTTCTCAAGGTCCACAAAACACATTTGGACCGGTTCGGCGAACTCCCATGATCCCTTAGGTGCCCTGCAGAGAGTGTAGAGCTATTTTTAATCAGTCCCTCATTTTACAGCATTTTGGTCACCATTCTGTAGGACAATGATGGAAAACATAAACAGGTTAAATTGTACTCCTTTTGGTGATTTCTACACTGGTCTAACAGAGCCAGCAGGGTAGGTTGCCATGGTTTCTCAGTTTTAAGTCAGCTTTAGGTTTGGCCTGCGCAAACAAGACACTTTTTCTTTAGATGAGGCTGTTAAATTGTGAAAAGAACACTTTTTATTAACAGAAACATTTGTACTTTGTGAGTAATTTAACGAATAGCACTAACCTATGCTGTGAGTAACACTTCTGTAATGTAGAAGTGTTACTGACATTTTTTAAACTTAACATAAACATCAGAGTGAAGCAAGCAAACTGTCAGCTGTCTTACATCAGGACTTATCAACATCCTGTCCTGTTCTTCTGCCTCATCAGCAAAATACCTGCAAAAAAACTTTGCTGTTGTCCTCCAGAGAAAGAAAGATGCAAAGGGTCCTTATAGATGTTCTCTCTATGTCCAGGTAGTTTTATCATTTCAACAGCAGGTTGTTTTTCATATTAAGTCAGCTGTATATGACTATAAGGGAACCCTTTCCTCTATAAAACATGACGGTGCTTTCCTCATGCTGTGGCTTTACTTTTCTTTGACCAGCTGGTCAGAATGGTTACAGAGCTGGAATTCATTGTAATACTGCACAAAAAACTGTTATTGGCTGCAAAACACTGGAGACGGAGGTCAAGGCTCACCTTCCAGCAGCTAGAGCAAAATTAAATGCTTTTACAGCAAAGTGTATTCATATCTACGTAGAAATGATCAACATTCGCTAAAATGTGTTGTATTTATTGCATCATCATTGTATCTTAAGTTTACCTGAATGTACGTATTTACTCCTAAGTGGGTGGTTTTAGACGAGGCACATTTCTTTAAAAACACCACTTTTAGGTGTTATTAATGGAAGACAAAATGTACTCTTTATTTCTTAAACTGTTGTGTTTTTTACTAACCCTGTCAGAGTGGTGTTCCTGAGGACAGACTCGGCTCTTCTCCTCGGCGTCACTGGAAAGAGTCGGTCCTTGTCAACGCTGAAGATCCAGCAGCTTTTCAGGCTTCGAGGATGAGTCCTGTTAACCAGAGAAACGGCTACGAAGACAGAAAGGGGTCTGTTTCCAAGACTGAGGGATCAAGAGGGTCAACACAGCAGACGTCCCCCGAACATCTTAGCCAAGGTTCAGCATCCTGGGCTACCACAGGCAGCCGTGCCGCCATCACTGGTGTAGATACTGAACTGAACGTGGGAAGGGAGAAAGCAAGTAGAGCAAATCACAATTTTGGGGAGGAGGGCATTTTACGTCGGGGTTCTGGTTCTCAGCAGGAGCATTTTCTGGGTAAGATGCAGTACAGGGAGTCTCCCTCCTTTTCCAGGGCTAAACCTGAGCCATATTGGTCTCTTACTCAGTCACGTCCGAAGTTTAACCTTAGTCCTGGTTACAGCACTGTGGGGGAAATCAGAGGCCATGACAAAGAGAGGCAGAGCAGCAGCCCTCTACCAAGGAGTATTGCCAATAAACCCACCGATCGAATACCATCTCTCAGTCACACTGAGCAGAATGGCTACACATCCCCCTTAATTAATGATACAAGGTACTCCCCCAACCCGAGCAGATCCCCTCGCTTACAGAATTTCCATAAAGTACATCAAACCTCGTATATAAACCCACATCAGGGTCCATCTCTAACACGTCCGGTTATATCTCGGGCCGAGCGCATGGCCGCTCTCGAGCGTCGCATGACAGCCAATGGCCTTTCTGCGCCGGGCAGATCCGGTGGAGGAAAGAAGCGGTTAGGACAGGTGGGAGTCAAACATGTGGGAGCCGTGCAAATGAGTGAGGGCTCCACCACCAGTGGTACGGAGTCAAGTGAGTCTGAGGTGGAGGACAGAGACAACTGCAGCAGCCCCATGATGTATGACAGCACAGCGGAGGTTAGTTCCCCCATCCCAAGGAACAAGTTCTCTTTTGGGAGCCTCCAGCTGGACGAGGGGGCAGAGGATGAGGATGGATGCCATAATTTTAGTGATGAGGAAGGGGGGCAGATTTTCAGCTGTTAATGGCATCTTAAGCCTGAGAAGAGAGGCTTAAATTTTGGCTTGGGGAATCCTTAGGTTTCCTTGTACTTTTGAAAGATTTCTTTTTCTTTTCTGAATTAATTATTAATCTAATATGTCCAAATAGACATTCACAGTTGCCTCTTTAGGTTACCACATTGAGTTTATTCCTATCTAAAACAAAGGAAAGCAGAAAATGATTTCAGATATATAAACACGAGGACCACTAATCAAGCTGCAGAAGACTCACCCTTGTGCCTATTTATTACAAATGTCAAATATCAGTTTATTCTTGTCCATAATCAAATATGTATATATTTTTTTACCCTTTTCTGTCTATAATCAATGGATCTTTTTACAGTGCTTTGCAAAAGTATTTAAAAATTTTAATATCTTTGGCACATTTTGTTGCCTTTTTATGAAATAGAGCAAGACACAGTAGTGGAAAACTGTTCAAAGAACAGTAATAAGGCATAGTTTTAACATTTATTTCACTGATAAAATCTAGAAAAGATCTCCAATGTAACTCTGATATGCCTTAAGAACATTTTATAATTGTAAATGGATTCAATCAAAATTTGTGGCCATTTGTTTTCATACCCCCTTATTCAGACAACCCTGAATAAAATACTTATCCGTTTAGAAATTACCGAAATAGTAACTTGTTTTGATTTTTCAGACAAATTACAAATCTGTTACTGTGTAATCATTTACATTTTATGAGTTTTAATTTACAAGAGACCTGTTTGCATAGCTAAAATCAAAAAATCTGGATGGGTTTAAATGCTTTTGCAAGACACTGTAATTTTCTGTTTTCAGAAATAAAAATTCCTCGTTAAGTTTTTTTTTAATTCATTTCAGTCTTTAACTTGAAACTAATTTTACTTTATCTGCTGTCTTTTTCTGTAGATCTCTAATTAGATATCTTCCTGACGATAGTGCAGATTCCATTAATGATCTGCAGGAAAGCATATATAGTATATGTATGTAATTGATGCGTGTTAAGTCACAGAATTAGTTGTTCTTCATTCCTCTGGGGCAAACTTGGAATTATTTGATTCCTATCTTTGTCATTGATTTAAAAGCAACGCACTAAATATACCTTAAAGCAACGAGTCAAATAGATTTTTGTGTTCATTTGTTGCATTGGTGACAAACTCTTGGTGAACGTAAATGTGTGCTATAATGATTTCTCATTTCCTTGCATGTTTTGTTTTTTTCTAATAGTTACTAAAACTTTTGCTTCAAGGTTGTACTGCACTTTTCTTTTCCTTTGCACTGTGTCTTTTCTTTTGATTTGCAATAACCTTTATGTTTCACCTGCATTTTATTTCTGTGTCCAATGTTCACTGTCTGCATGAAGCTATTTTTCTCATCTGTGCATTTCTGGGAGAGGTGGAGTAGGAGACGTGATTATCATTCTGTAGGTTACCTTTTTCTGCAGCGATCTGGTTAACTCTTAAATGACTTTGAAGCAGGGAGAGAAAAATGTGACAGCTTGTGTATTTCTGTGTGAAAGACACTCAAAGGCATTTATTACCTCAAAGCATAAAGCCTCTGGATTCATCTATCATAATGGGCTGCATCGTGCTCTTGGAGTTTTTGTTTTTTTAACAAAGACACAGATGTTGAGTTTATTTGTATTTTTATGTGTACCTGCTAAATTATTTGCAATCCTTTCTCTTTTACACATTATTCATAAACTTTATTTACTATATTGGTATTTTATGTGATCGACACAAGTATGTGAAATGGTGCATGTTTGTAAAGTAAAAGATAAAAGATAAACTGGCAACCCAGATCATGTGTAGCACTCAGGTTTAGTTCTTAACATTAATCTGGAGCCGCTCCCATCGAATCTGTTCGGGGAAAGGAGGGACGTTTAGCAGAACCTTCCAAGCTAACGGGGATAAGTGACACCTAGTGTCTGCCTACAAAAGTTTAGTTTTGCACAATCAATGTAAAAAATGAAAACGCAGACGCCAGCCAATGATGAACTAAAACAACTTGCCCTCTCGCCATTTCTCTTTCAAGGATGAAATCTACTGTTTTATCTTCTAATAAAACATATATGGTAGCAGCAGCTCCTCCTGCGCTACCATGTTTATTTATAATACTGCAACGTTGTTAGCTGACCCGTTTTGAGGCGGATTTGAAATATTTAAGCTGGAGCAATACAAGATGGTTTCTTGTTCTCCTGGTATTTGTCAACTCACAAATACTGGGGTAATTCACCTTGCAGATAATATTAGGTAAAAAGAAGCAAACAAATTATGAAAGCTGCGGCCTAAATCTGACTACAATACCCCCTCCCAGAAAAATAAATAAATGCATATTTTCTGTATGACATTTAAATGATCACTATCAAATTCCTTCCATTTGACAACTGTGCACTGCTTTGTGTTATCTGTTACCAAAAATGTGATAAAATGGGTTTGAGTTTGTTTCTGTAACTTTGCAGAATGTAGAAAAATGAAGGGCTGTTAAAACATTCAATACTCGGTAGGTTTTATTCTGCTAACTGCTTCCTGTGCGTTAGCTGTTTCTGATATATGGACGAAGAGGCATGAGTCAACAACAGGATCACTGCAGAACCAGGGATGTTATGATGAACTCTACCCCATGTAACACCAATCTTTGCATGCTCTCAGTTTAGGCTTATGAGAAAGACTGTGTGTTTTTTTTTTGTTTTGTTTTAACCATTGGTGTCCTTCAGGGTGTGCAAAAGGTCCATGATGGTGGCCTTATGCACATCGCCCTGTTCTTTTCTAACTGCATGTCCTCTGCTGTATGTACTGTAATATACACGTTGCTCTATACTTCACTGTAATTTATCTATTTTCTTTGCATGGTGTGCATGATCACAGAATGTGGCTGTAAATCTAATCTATTTAAAAGCAACCTAATAAACATTACATAAAGCATTTTTACAGCTCTTTGCCACACATTGCAATTAGTCTTTAAACTGATTTGCATGTGTCTGTCACTGTCATGTTTTACATCACCCAAACTGATCTTCAGAAGGTTAGTTTTGTTAATTGACAATTTAATACTTTTGTGCTTGCTTAGTTGGTTGTTTGCTTTCTATAGTCTGGTTTTGATAGTCGATCTTAGGTCAATTTTCATCCTTTAGTTTTTTGAAACTGTTTTCCATGTGTAGCATATATGCAGATGTCAGTAATGTGAGTCATTTTCTTGAAGTGGTAGTCCTTAAACTAGTTTTGGTGCTGCTTTAGTCGTGCCTAAGCACAAAAGATGACAGAAAAGTGGGCGTGTTGCAGCCACAACATAGTAAGCAAGTGGAGCCAACGTTGGTGTAGATGACATCAAGAAAGTGGTTCTTCTCGATCACCCTGCAGTATGTGTCTCAGCTTGTGCCTTGATTGACGCGCTGTAAAAAGGCTGTTGGAGCTGTGTTGAATTTCAAGTGAGTCATGGCTGATTTGTCTCACTTTCTCTAAACAGAACCCTTCTTACCAAATACACCTAACTGGTAAATACACCTAGCTAATTTTACTATGCAGCATCTGTTGAATCCTGAATAGTTTCAGCTTCAGTTTAAATGGCAGAGAAACAACTTTTTTTCTCTCACTGTATTTTGGATAAAATCCTCAGGTGGTAAAATACACTAAGATCTGTGCATCTTTCTAGAATGTGACAAATTGCAGCCATTTCGGGTAGAATTATTTAGCTTTGTCAGCTCAGTTTCATAACTTAGATGTTTTGTTGTTTTTTTGAGGCTAATTGACACTTTTCTCCCTGCTGGTGGACTTTCTGTTGCTCCACCATAGGCGTGGTTCCCCACAGCCCTCCACTGTCCGGACCCCCCCATGGGATGGTGAATGGTCAGAAGTCCTTGGAGCTGTGCAGCCATAGCCTTGACGGCCGCCAGCCTTCGCCTCTAACTAGCCCACTGCTCAACGACGCCTGCAGTATTCGCACCGATGATGAGGATGAGGTCCGGAGGAAGGTTTGTACACTGTGGCTGTGTCAGTCAGTACTTTTCATTTGAAGTTTTCCACACTTTGTCACATTATGACAACAAACTTGAATGCATTTTATGTAACTTAATCCAGAGGGGCATTTTTTTCTGATTCATGTTTTCAAAGTCTGAACTTAATTTGGAACAATTTCCATCTGCATTGATGCCTAGAGTTTGACAGGGTTATTTAAAAACATTATGTCTTCATTTAAATCATGCTTTTGTCGCATTAACTTTGTAATTGGTTTCCTGCTAGAAGTGGAACCTCAGTCTGAAGGCTTTTATAGGTTTAAATACTTTGTTTTAGTTGGATTGCTCTGTATTTAGCTCAATCCTTATATCCATCTAGACCAGCTTTCCTTTTCCAACTTAATAAAAGCTTCCCCAAAACATGGTGTTTTGCATGAAGATGGATAATATTCCTTACAGTTCCTTAAAAACCCAAATTGTGGTTCTACTGGCAACAGTTTCCCACCTAAGCTGTGGATCTCTGCAGCTCCTGTTGTGCTATGTTTGCACCCACGATATACTCTTTATGTTTTATTTCAACACATTCTCACTCCCGAGTCGTCATATACTGACGCCTGGGCAATGTCCCCTCAGCGTCACATATTGATGCGTCAGGTACCCCCTTCGCGTCAATATTTGACGAGAACGGTCTATTCTATTTTTGTATATTTTTGTAAAAGGCACACA